>JAPDFA010000038.1:0-274163 GCA_027569415.1 Penicillium janthinellum
CCCCCCCACACACCCACTCCCACCACCCACCACCCCCCCCCCCCCCCCCACCCCCCCTCCCACCCCCCACCCCACCCCCGCCCACCCCCCCACCCCCCCCCCCCGCCCTCCCCACACCCCCCCCCCCCCCCCCCCCGCCCCCGCCCGCCCCCCCCCCCCCCCCCCCCCCCCCCCCCCCCCCCCCCCCCCCCCCCCCCCCCCCCCCCCCCCCCCCCCCCCCCCCCCCCCGAGGGGATGGTTGGTGATCGGGGGAGTGGAGGGAGTGAGGAAGAAGGAGGTTGGAGGTTGGAGGTGTGAAGGTGGGATTGTCCTGGACTGGGAGGTACGGAGTACAGTAGTTAGTTGAAGTTTCCACCTAAACTTAGTTGAGGTACATAAGCTGGCGACGTTGAAGAGCTCGGCTTTCCCCACCCGGAATACTTCGATGCAGCTAAAACGCTTCAAGTGAAATTGTACAACTTCTGACCACTGCCCACACGGCTACTGTGTTTCATACAATTCAAACTCTAGGGATGAATACTTTATTTCTGGTATCGAACAGCGTCACCTGCCTAGTAAGCACCCGAAGTAAATCCCAAGACGGCCAAGGGTAGACGCCAGAAACACCACGGCCAGATGCAATTGCAAGACATGAGGGGGAATGGGGCATCAAGACGTGTAAAATAATAGAGAAAAGAAAGCCTAAGATCAAAACATGGGGGAGTCGGCAGTACCCCAGAAAATCCGCGGGTCTGGCAAAATCAAGAGGTTCCTACCTACTGAGCACCCTAGTATGAAGGAGGCGGGTACGCTCGATTCAGAGGACTGTTGGCCACTGGCTGGTGGGCATCGTGAGAGGATATCCCAAGGACGCCAAAGTTCAGTGCGGGACGCTTCACGGGCGGAGCTGGCGACTCGTCGTCATCGTCGTCGCTGCCCGTCAAGTCGATGACCTGGGCTGCGGGCCGCTTTTTACTTGATAAACGAGCCGCGGACGACGGAGTCGATGCCTCTCGCGATTTAGACTGGGCCGGAGTGCGCTCCAGCATGATGCTCGCCGACATGGGCTCTTGTTTGACAGCGCCAGGCTCGCGGATCTCGATGAGGTCGTCGTCGTAGTCGTCATCACTGGCTGGCGTTTGCCCACCGAGGTTCACTGTGTCGTTATCGTTGGGCGCCGACCATGCGCCATCTGGTTCCACGACGACTGAATCTACGTCTGGGGACGTGGAACTTAGAATGTCATTGACATATCTGTTGTAAACAATCACAGTTAGTACGCAAAGTCCAAGCCCACATGAACATAGAATAATTGAAGTAACACGATCTACACTTACTGGTCCACCTGCAACGACTCAAAACTCGTAGACTTGGAGCACACCGGGCAGGTCCAAGTGGGAGCCTGCTTCTGCAGCTCAAGAAACGATCCTGCATCAAAGCACTGGTTATGAGTGCAGACCACAGAGCGACATGGCACTTCAATCCTCAGGGTTGAGAGCGGGCATTTGAGCGACATGATACTTGATGTCGCAACTATATCGGTATCTTCTGCGCGGTTTTTCACTGTAGCAAGTATGTGAGGGCCAATCCCCAATATTGACAAGAGGGCTTGCGTGCTTACTTTCGCGGATCACCTGTTCCTTGGAAATGATCTTGCGAGACTTGAGTTGCGCGACAAGCTCGTCGACGGGATGCTGTCGGACAAGATTGGCAACCACGAAGAATTTCTTCAACGGATCAGGATCAGCAACCCCCATTTTGACGACGACAATGTTGGAATGAGGAAAAGGCAAACACTCACCTTTGTTGTTAACGCATAAGTCATGACAATATTGTTTGAATAGTTTGCCCTTTTGCGTATATGCGGCGTGACGTCTGCCGGCTGGGTAGTCCCGGGTCGATTCTTCAGGCCACGGAGATTGGCCTTGACTTCATCGAGGTTGGCCTTGAGCTCCACTTGATGGGGAAACGCAATGTCAGACTTTGTATATTGCTTGAGGCCCGAATCAGCGGCACAATAGACCATCACCCGGAGATTGGCGTCGGTCTGCAGATCCGCCGCCGTGGATGCGCTCAGCGTAACCCTGAGTTCTACGCTATCCCTTGTTTGTTCTCGGACTGGCACATATCAGCCCGACTCGTTCAACTGTATGCGGGGAGTAGGTGCTTGCTAAGAGGCATACCTTTACATTCCATCACTGAGGTGAGAGGGGCCACAATTGTGAAGAATGGGCTTTCTTTGAAAACCAGTCGACCTACAAATATCTCAGCCGTTGCTCTTGCCATTGTAAAGGTGATATGTTTCGAACCATGTGAGCTGGCATGGGGAGTCATGGTAGATCCTAAGGATGCCGGTCGAGCTTGCGATGGGGAAGGTTGAGCAGCAGGTGGAGGTGGGAGTTGATAGCTGGGCGAAGAAGACTGGAAGGTAAAAGCGCCGGGTATTGCGGTTTGTTGTATTCGTCGCTTCAGGGCATCGTACCGGGCTCCATTGCCTTCGGAATTGGCAAGGCGCTCGAGATCTGTTGCAGCGAAACTGTCAGTATGTTTGTACAAGAAAGGTTGTGCGCCGATAATGAATTCAAGGCATTCCAGTGACATATCCAGAGAGCAGCCCACACGAGAGACAAGGGGAGTCATCCGGGCAGGCATAAAGGAGACAGGGACAGAAGATAGCACGGACAATCAATGATGCGCAGCTGCAGCGACGCCTTGACGCCAGAGACCGCAAGTCCCTCATTGCGCAGAAGATCTTTCAATTGTGGGTTTGTGAGAGTCTTGATGAGAGCCACGAGATTTGGAATCTCGGACGGCGGGCCGGAGGACGCCATAGCGGCGGTCAAGTCAACGCAAGTCGTGCGAGTGAGTGGTTCTGGAGAGGTCGTGCGGCTGTGATGTGATCAAAGGTCCCCAATGGGCATCGCTCAGGCAGAGTGCCACGCAACTGAGCCAGATGTGTAGGCTGAACACATATACATCGCTGGGTCGCGATTCAGGCTTCGCGCTTGCACGAGGAGGTCAGCCTCGAGGAAATTCGCCCGAGGGTGAAGTTGAGGTTTGGCCGGCGGTGGTTGTCCGTTCCCCGATGGCGTCTCGTTGCGGATGACATAAGTCGCCCGCCTATCGCGATAAAAAAAAAAGTTCGAGCCAACGACTTTATCGCAAACCCCCCTAAAAGACTTTCCTCTACTTTTCCAAGGCCCATTTTCGCATATTTTTTCCTGCCGAATATACCAGCGATTATATCACAATGGCGAAAAGTGTCCGCGCCAGCGTCTCCAAGCGCAACCGAGCCAACCTCCGCAAGAAGGTGTTTGGTCCCGTCGTCGATGCCCGCACTGAGCGACTGGCGGCCAAACTCCAGGAACTCGCCTCTCAGCCCAAGCCCGAGCATCCTGAGAAGGCCACCATGGAGCTAGAAGTGGATGAGACTGGTATGTGTGCGCAGGATGCTTTGTTTCAAAAAAAAAAGAAACCAGAGAGCCTTTCTAATCTTCTCTTCCTACAGCCGAGAAAGCCACCGCCGCCGATGAGGGTAAGTCTACTCCCTTCAGGCCTTCCAATGCTCGTCTTCATTGGTCTGATCGAGCGGTTGACTAATTGTGATACAGCGATGGATATCGACACCAAGTCCACCAAGACCTCATCCTCAAAGTCCGGGCGAGTGCAGAAGCAGCATCGCAACCGACGAACCCGCCCCTCCATTGTGTTCCAGAAGCCCGGATCTAAGAACAAGAAGGGTGGCCCGAAGAAGCAGTAAAAATGTCGGAGTCGACCGTTTTTGAGGATATTGCGTGAGGATGAGGGGATGTAGAATCATCCGCGGCGTTGGGAGTCCCTTGGGCATATTTGCTTTTTACTCTATTACGACCCTATTCAATTGCATATGTAGATACACTACGACACTTTCTTTTCTGGGCCCCTGGAAACAAGATTGTGTAGATATGGCAGATCTCATCGAGTCTCCAACCCACGTATAGACATGTCTGGTCTGACCCACGAGGATGATCAACTCGAGAGGCGTTGTAGAATGCGGGCGAAGGCGGTGTGGTCGCGTATCGTCGGCTCCGTCAACAACCTGGCGACTGCTGGATGTCGCCCTCCGCTGCCGACTATCTCTGATGGCCCCGATTATGCCCTACAGACTGAATTTTCTCAATCGGGGGTGAGCATCATGGGTCTCTTCCAATCCAGCTGGACCACTTGGCTGGCCAATCTGTTGATCCCTGTGGGAATCCTCACCTTTTCCTCCGGGTTCTTCCCCTATAAACCACTCCTTCCGGGGCTTGCGACCTTCGACGAGGTCGATCAGGATGTCCCATCTCCAATTTTTGATAAAGTTGTGTTCATGGTGGTAGATGCCTTGCGCAGGTGGGATTACAATGAATTGAAAAAGAAAAACTATATCGTCCCCTAACCAATAGAACAGTGACTTTGTTTACTCTAACGAGTCCGGCTTCTTGTTTACGCAAAGGTCTGAAATCCCTTGCGAATTATCCCAAAAATATGAAAGACTACCAGGCGAAAGCTTGTTGAACATAGACATATGGCTAACTTTCTTCTAGCCTCATTCGATCGGGTGTGGCATTGCCATTTACTGCCCATGCGAGCTCTCCGACAGTGACTATGCCTCGATTGAAGGCTATGACTACCGGCTCCGTTCCGTCGTTCCTGGACGTGATCCTCAATATCGCCGAGTCAGACACCTCGTCGACTCTTGCGTTTCAGGACACCTGGCTGGCCCAATTGAAAGCACGAGGAGATCAGCTTGTCATGTATGGGGACGATACGTGGCTAAAACTGTTCCCTGGCATGTTTGGTCGGGCTGACGGTACCACCAGCTTCTATGTATCGGTCAGTGACGCTCTGGAGAATGATCTCGATTCTCCTATATGATAATGGCTGCAAACTTCGTCATCTAATATGTTTTCACTGCAGGATTTCGTGGAAGTGGACCACAATGTAACTCGCCATGTTCCTGATGAGCTGGCACAAAGCGACTGGTCAGCTATGATCATGCATTACCTTGGTTTGGACCACATTGGTCACAAGGCAGGCCCTAGGAGGTATTACTCAACTCAATCCCTGGACTATCACTTTTGATCAGCTTGTCTGACATTCTTCGATAGCTCGTTCATGATACCAAAACAACAAGAGATGGACGCGATAGTAAAGGAAGTTTATACCGCAATGCAGCAACAGCCACATCTCCAGTCTACTCTTTTCGTTTTATGCGGTGACCATGGCATGAATGACGCCGGAAACCATGGTGGTGCATCCGCTGGAGAAACCTCCCCTGCCCTGCTCTTCATCTCGCCCAAACTCGACGCTCTGGGTTTGCGCCAAGAGAGTCCTGTTGAGGCTTTTGATGACCTCCAGTACTACCGTACCGTCGAGCAAGCAGATATTACACCGACGTTGGCAGGTCTTCTCGGATTACCGATCCCTCTGAACAGCCTGGGAGTTTTCATTCCCGAGTTTTTAGACATGTTCGATTCTAGTAAGTAAGATCGCTTCCAGCCGGAAGAGATCTCTGGTATGGAAAAACGTCAACTCACTGGTCAATAGGGTCTCAGCGACTTCAAATGCTGTCCCGCACTGCTCGCCAACTATTAAACACAGTCCAGGCTACGTTCCCCGGCGCAGCATTTAACCAAGAGGCCATTGCAGCAAGCTGCGCGACGGGAGCAGACTCTGGTATTGAAGGTGGCCAGTGCGCATGGTCTCAGGTCCTCCGGCTTTCATCTGGCGACATTGCCGATGATGATACCTTTTCCGCCTTAGAATCCTCTCTGCTACGCTTCTCGCGGATCGCACAAGATGTGATGAGCAGCACAGCTAGTAACTACAATATCCCTAGGCTTTGCCTAGGATTGGTAATCACCGGCATTGCGGCACTGCTCGTGTTTCCTACGACATATTATGAATGTGCGCGATCAAGGCACACTGGTATATTCCTTGCATTCATGATCATTGGCTACGGAAGCATGATGTTTGCAAGCAGTTACGTCGAAGAGGAGCAACAATTCTGGTACTGGATCTGCTCCGGGTGGATGGTCTATCTACACATTCGCTCTGAATCATCGAGAGTTAACTCTCCAAAGACGACTCACAAATTCTACTTACATGGGAGCAAGTTGGCCACGCTGGGCCTCGCTGTGGCCCAGCGAGTTCTACGCCGCTGGAATCAGACTGGCCAGAAATTTGCAGCCGAACCAGACATTGCGCGCACTTTCTTCCCGGCCCATCCAGCTGTCTTTTGGGGCTTGTTCATGGTCACATATGCGGATGCGGGCTATCATCTGCTGCAAAGCATCCCATCTGCTGCTGTGCTGAAGCTTGGAGGGGTGGTACTGACAGCCGTGGCTTTCATGTTCAAGCTGAACTTTGTGGCAAACGACTCACCTGAGCTTCTGGTTGGGTCCTTCTTTTCAAAGATCGCCGAAGCTTGGCCAGAAAGCCTGTCGCTGGTTCTGCAGGCAAGGCTTATCTTCGGAGGGCTTGTATGTTGTGCCGTTATGTCGATTGCAGCCCAATATCGACCGGGCGTAAGGTGCGGTAAGTGGTCTTTCTCATCCGTTGATTTCCTTCAGTCAAACCAGAAGCAAAACACTGACACAGACCTATAGTCTCGAACACACTCCTCCACGAGGCTCTTCATCTGTTCTTGATGACCCAGTCTCGAGCCACCAATATCCCTCTTTTCCTCGTGTTCCGAATCTCTGCCGTCATTCTGTCCTCGATGAATCTCACAGGGATCGAAGTGACCATCACGACGTTGATCTTCCAGTACACCACCTTCTTTGCATTTGGAGGCTCAAACGCAATCTCCTCAGTCGACCTTTCAAGTGCATACAACGGCGTCGGCAGCTATAGCGTGATGATGGTGGGAATTTTGACATTCGTCAGTAACTGGGCTGGTCCAATTTGGTGGGTTTCTGCAGGCCATTTGCTTCGACCCCAGCGCGGTGAAGAAGGTCACAACGCGGCTTCGCTGCTGACCTTCCACATTGCCACCTCTCTGATGTCCGTCATGGCAGCATGCACGGCCTTGCGAACCCATCTGTTCATCTGGACCGTGTTCTCGCCCAAATATCTGTACACGATGGCGTGGGCGACCGCCAACCACGTTGCAGTGAATCTGTTCGGCGGTGCCGGTCTTTCCTTTCTTCGATCTCGGAAATAGATTATTCAGAATAACACAATAGACATTTCACATCGTAACACGTTGAAACTGACGCGTGCGTGACACGAGTAGGACAAGTGCCGTGCTCCAGTGCTTAGAGCAGGCCACTAAACAAGTCATCAATGGCGTTCTTCTTTCGCTTGGCCTTCTTAGGCCGTTTAGCAGCTGATGGCTTCTCTGAAGTCTTGTCTGAAGCAGCTTGGTCGGATTTTTTCCGGCTAATTTGAGGCTCCTGATCCGACAAAGGCAGCGCGCCAACGTCAACGCGACTCACGCGTTCACCACGGTCCTCAATAGGCGGAGCTGACAGAGTTTTCTTGACCTGCGGTCTCTGGCACGTCTCCTCTCCCAACTTTGTCCCTGTAGCTTTTGCAAAGCGGGAAAGAGTCGCCATCAGCACGATTCCCAGTGTCGAGAACTGGTTTTCGGCGATGACGGTCGAAAATGCCCTGTCGGGGCCGTTAGTCAAATTCTGATAGCGCGACCGTCGCAGCTGGCAACGGAATGCTCCTGCATAGGTAGCTCAGGTCAATACATACAAGTAACATCTTGGGATCAAATGCACAGCCAGGTATTGCCTGTAGGCCGCCGGAACCACGAGACCGGTGTCTTGGGATCCGAGATCCGCAGCGGTGCGCTTCAGTCGTGATAGCCACTTCCACCATTTTGCGGGCTGGTGCTGGTTTTTGTTGCGATGGTAGATCAAATGCAGGACGGCGTGCACCGCCTGAATTTCCTGGGTATCCATGTCGCGTGCGGAGCGGCGAGGAGTGAAGTCGTGCAGAGAGCGGGCGAGTCCACAATTTTGCGGGTGGCTCGAGAGTCGAACGAAAATGCCAAGTCCGCCGTGGCGGGAGCGGGAGCAGGAGCGGATTACAAAGTCAAACTATAGCAGACACAACGCGAAGCCACAAGATCAAAGCGCAGCTCAGGCGAAATTACAAACGGACGAGCAAAATACGAAGAGCGAAGCAAGAACTACGTGAAGCGAGGAAAGTAATGAAAATGATCCAGATCCCAGCCGGCCATCTCAACAAGCAACCCCAACGACCGAAGCCGCCGAAGCCACCTGGAAGTCGACCTTGATGAGCCGGGTCCCAGTTCATGAAACTAAGAATAATAAAAAAGAAAAAAAAAAGAACAGAGTGGAGAGAGGAAAACAAAAAAAGCAAACCAAAGAAATAACGAAATCCCAAAACACAAAACGGAACCACTTGCACCTACTCCATACACCGTACTCCAATAAACACTTTTCTCTAGTCAGCCCTTAGCGACGGGCGTAACGCGACCATGAAGACCGGGAAGCCGAACCCGTGCCAGGGGTGCGAGGCTGGAAGCCCCCCGTTGCGGCCTGGTCATCCTCCGCCGGGGCCGATTGATGAGCTGGGGTGCGAGGCGTAGCACCCAGGAATGACCGGGGGGTCAAGTTTGGTCGCAGACCTGCGTTGAAAGTGATCAGTAATCATCTCATAAAGTCAACAGAGGAATGAGGTGAACTAACCAGAATCGTTCTGGCTGCGTAAAACACCCTGGTGGAGGGTGTAGAAGTTGTTGACGGGAGGGAAACACGCCTCCATGCCAACACGGGGTCCACTGGTGTGGAAGAGCTGGAATGACCATCAGTATCCGTTGTCGTCACAACATCTATAGGGCGTAGTTCTTACCTTTGGCCGGTTGTCCGGGTGGTTGAGGATTACCGGACTGTTCCGGAATCGCTCAACCAGGTTGCCGAATCCCTGGACATCTGTTTGAGATGGATTGGATCAGTCATCAAATCATTCATAATCAGATCAATAAGCAAGCACTTACCGGCGTAGGTGATTTCGGCAATTTTCTCTGTGAATTGCTCGAAACCAGGCCAGGTCCGCCCGTGGCGGGCCGTGACGAACTAAAACATTGTCAATATTCCAGTCATCCAAGTAACGATTCATGACCAAAACCAACCGGGACAATATCAGCCGCCTACGATAAATGTCAGCAAGGTTCAACGTCGATATGCGAGATGTATTCGTCACTTACCGTCGCAAAATTAACGAAGGCATAGCCGACGCTGTAAGGAATGGTCAGTAGCTTTATCAAAGACAATCTTTCTTCACAATGTCTTACTTGTGGTTGTCTCCGAAGTCTGATAAGATGCACGCAGATTAGTCATTATCCTCGAGCGCTCAAAGGAAACAGAGATCACTTACTGATTCGGAGGTACAGGTAGTCGTAGCGCCCAGCGCTACTCAAGTCCAGGATGGACTTCAACTCCCGCTAATATGTCGTCAGATCTCGCGTTATAGGTCGTAGAGTTGAATCGAAAGTAACGTGAAAGAAAGGTGAAAATGAGCCCAAAGAGACGAAAGCCAGACTTACCCAAGTCATCTTGTGCGGGATGTTTCGGCACATGACCTATATGGCGAACCGTGAATCAGTTTTCCGTCAAAAATTCTTTGATCTCACGCAGACGGGAACTTACAGATGTGCGGCTGTCAGTGCCGTACATGATCCCCCCCATGTGGATCACGTAGTCAGGCTCGCCACGGGTAGGCGAGGCCTGAGGGTCAAAGGCCTTGGGAGTTGCTGGGGGGCGGCGGCCCGACTTGTTGCCACGGCGGCTGGATCCCCTTCGGCTGCCGCGCATCTGGACCTCAAACTCATGGCGAGCCCGAGTCGAGGTCGCGAAGTGGCTGTTCTCTCTGTCAGGCATGACTTCGAGAACAAGTTCCTGAACAGTGAATTAGCATCATTTTCGTTCACAATACACACGAAAGTTTAGTCATTCATTCCAGCACATACCGGAGTGCGAACTCCATTGAGTGCCCGAATGGCGTTGAGGGCGTTCCAAGTGTTTGAATAAACCACGGCCAGTTCGTAGTACCGAACAACCGAGGGATCGTCAGGCTGGCCGACCTCCAGTCGCATGAGGGCGCTAACTTGTCCAACCAAGCTGAGGATTGGCTGCACCACTCTCTCAACGCTCTCGGCATCAATGGCTGATTGCGGGCCACAGTAGACTCGAGCATAAACCACGTCATTGAGATCTGGCGAAATCGGGAATGCAAATCGGGTGATGTCGTTGAAAGCAGTGACCGACATGGAAATCACATTCCAGTTGTACTTTTGGAACAACTGAATCGCGTCCCGAGCCTCAAAAATCTCGCCAAAGCCGATGTAGAAGCCGCCCTGGGTATTCAATTCGGCAAAGAAAGGGCCAATGACTGTGAGGTACTTTTCTCTCTGTCTCAGTGTATTAGTTTCTATCGCACATTGAGCATAGGCCAGTATCACATCACATACCTTGATCTCAACCAGCACCTCCAAAGCTTCGATATCAGTACTTTTCGTGTCCACCAAGAAGTGGTGGCATTGGCCACGCACGAAAATCCACGGGGGCACCTGAGAAACGACATTCTGTGTGGCAATGGCCAGTTGATTGGCAGGAAGGTCGGTCGGTCCAGAGTGAAGCGGGTTGGATAGAGGATCTGTAGGGGAGACCAGGTTGGATGCCCAAGACTCGTGGAAGCTACGTTCCTCAAGGGGAGGAGGGGGGATTGTACGAGTCGGGTTAGCAAGAGCTGGGCCGAAGCGAACAGTACCAGGGTGAGGGCGAGTTGGATGGGTAGGTCGAGGAGTTCCAATAGGACCTCCACCAGTGGGAATAGGACCACCACAGGAATTGTCAACCGGAGCAGGGGCACCACGAATAGAACCACGACCAGGATCAGGATGAGTAGGTCGAGGAGTTCCAATAGAAACACCACCAGTGGGAATAGGACCACCACAGGAATTGTCAACCGGAGCAGGGGCACCACGAATAGAACCACGACCAGGATCAGGATGAGTAGGTCGAGGAGTTCCAATAGAAACACCACCAGTGGGAACAGGACCCCCACGGGAATTGTTAACCGGAGCAGGGGCACCACGAATAGAACCACGACCAGGAACAGTGGCGCGACCAGCAACCACATCAGGGGGAATGCCAGCAATGCTGCGACTGACAATCTGGGCCATGGTCAATTTCGGAATTCCAGGAGATGCATCAGCCAAAGATTGCTCGGGACGGATGAGATCAGGAGCGGGTTTGGCAGGAGACGGCTCAACTTTGAACGGGTTATCGTCCGCAGTTGGCTTGGACCGCCAAAGATCAGGAATTACAGGAACAGGGTTTGCACGGTTCCAAGGGTAATTGCCTGCTACCATGTCGCTAAGATACATTGTCAGCATTTAAGTTCAAGGTCGGATGATCAAGGGAGGAGGTTCATGTGTCGAGTCGGAACATTGTATCCAACCACAACCCACATCACAACAAGACTTGATACATTCGATAGACATGCTCAAGTGCTGTGACATGTCTTGGACAGTGTAATAGATAAGAAGAAAAGAACTTACCCATGCTTGAAGATGTCCTCATCCGGAGTAGGCTGAGGCCCAGCCTTTGGCTTGGACTTGGACCCCGGAGGGTCACCTCCCAACCCCGAAGAAGTTGGCACACGCCGGGGCGGGATGTCACTCATAGTGTCTTTCAGAGACCAAGACACGAGTGGAGATCTTGAGTCCAATCGTTAGACTGTAAGCTGGAATGAGACTGAATGATGTCTAGGGACAACTTACCGAGACTTGAAAGGGATGAAAGGTCTGCAACCCAACAAAGGTAGACTCGGCGGAGGAGCAAGAAGCTGAAGATTGGTAACGAACAAGTGCAGCAGGAAAGCTGAAGAGTGGAAGAGTGGAAAGGAGTTGTAGAGAACAAGAAGGGTTGGAGGGAAAAAAAACAGGAGCCGGGTGGGAATAGGAGGAGATATTTATAAGTCTGCCCCCTCTGCTGTGAATGACCATTGACACCTCAGAAAAGGCAACTATGAGTCGCTGAACGTTTCACAGAGTCATAAAATGCGCGGCTGGAATTAGGCTGGTAATCACACGCTTGAATTGAGGGCTGCCATTCGCCGGATCCCCAGCCGCGGAGGGCGCTGCCTAGCGGAGCAGCGTTACGCGCGAAATCGAGGGCCACGATTGGCTTTTCTCGCGCTAGACGCGGGTCCAGCAGCCAACGATGCAAGATTTGAGAAATTTGATTGGTTCTCTAAGCGTTGCCTAGATCCCTGTTGCTTGGAGTAGAGTAGAGGAGGGTCATGGTGGCTAGAATTGCAGTTCCAGAGCACAGGCGTGTCCAAGTATAGCTATGAGCAAGGTTATCAGGCATTATTTGGACATTTAGAGAGCATCAAACATGAATATAAGCGAGATTATACTCGATGCCAGGTGAATTCTTAGTATGACATGATGGATAATCGGGGTGCTTGATAGACAGCGCCATCATGGACAGTTTAGACACCATTCACCTTGTCTGTGACAGGCTTGATTTGCGTCAAAGGTATGAGCCAAAGATATGAGCAACAGAAACGTGCTCCTGCATTCACCAAATTACTGGCACCAGAATTACCAAGTCTCCAATTATTTCCCCCCCCTTTTGACGTCTTCTTTACACTTGCAACGCTGGTTTCAAATGCTCTTCTTAGGGCTCGAAATTCTATACTTCGGTTTTTATATAGTCCGTGTGGGCGCTAAACTAGATTTGGATTAGCGTTTCGTCCCAACTTTGGCGGTGAAGAGGCCCGTGCGTGGGTGGTCGATAAGGATAACGAAATCCGCAACCCCCAACTCCACCACATCGGAGCTACAGGGCCCGCGTGTGCAGAAGATGGCTGTGCTCAATGGGAGTAGCGTCTTGAACCAAGTCAGCTTGACTTCCATTCATGGAGAGGGTCCCATTCACTGACTGGCGCCTCTAGATCATCATATCGCCCTCAGACACCGATTATCTGGACCAGCTCATTCCATCGATCCGCGAGTACAGCGTCGGCAACCGGACTCCTCAGCTACTTCAATCATTATCCCGATTCGCAAGCGACAAAGAGGCAGAAATTGAGAACATATGCAATACCAATCATCAGGGCTTCGTCTCCTCAGTCAATTCCCTCCTCCGGATCCGCGAAGGCACCGTCACCCTTACCGCCGAGATTCTCGACCTCAACCAGTCAATACAAACGAGCACAGAGCGTCTCGCAGAACAGAAAAAGGCATTGGTGGAGTCTCGGGGTCATAGACAGAACATTGATGAAACCTCGCGCGCGATTCAAGATTGTCTGGAAGTACTGCGGTTGGCGAATCAGGTCCACGACCTGCTAGCCAAGAAGAATCACTATGCCGCTTTACGCGCGTTGGAGGAGCTACAAAATGTGCATCTGAAGGGGGTCACACAGTACAAAATTGCGGAAATGATTCAACGATCGGTGCCTGCGACTCAGCGGGCCATCGCTGAAGCGGTCATGTCCGACCTGAACACCTGGCTGTACCGGATTCGAGAGATGTCGCCATTCCTGGGGGAGCTGGCTTTGTTTCACACGGACCAGCGCAAAACCAGACTCAAGCAACGCGCGGAGAAGATTCCGTACCTCGAAAGCTTCAATTTGAACTCTGCGATTGAGCTTGTTGCGGATGAAGATGAAGAGTATGATCTGTTGCAGAACGAGGATCTCCAGGTGCCATTTGCACCGCTATTTGAGTGCTTGCATATCCATCAATCCCTCGGTCAGATGGATAAGTTCAGGATCGAGTACGCAAACACACGACGTCGACAAAAGGACCTGTTGCTTCCCGCATCCATCACGCTCGTGGATGAGGACGGGGCCAGTCTCCATAATATGCTGGAGGAAATGGCGGGCTTTGCCATTGTTGAACGTGCGACAATGAAACGAGTGCCAGATCTAAGATCGACTGTTGACGTATGTAGTTGACCCAATCTGGACCATTCCTCGATCGCTCGAGTCCGGGCAGAATGCGCTTGCTAACGTGGAAAACAGATCGACGAGCTTTGGGATTCGTCGTGCCAGGCTGCGGTTGGTCTGATTTCCAAGGCACTGCACGAAGTAGACAATGCGGAGAGCATCCTGAAGACGAAAAATTTGATCGCGCTCTTCATGCAGACAATGAACGTAAGCAGGCTCATCCCCCTTGAACATGCTCGCACAACGAGGCTGACCCGCCAAACAACGATCACAGACATGGGGCTTTTCCGTCCGAATCTTTGACGACTTCCTATTGAAACTGTTCGAAAAATACGCAGAGCTACTGAAGAGGCGATTCAGCGATGATTTCCAGGAGGTAAGAAGTGCTCGACTGATACGCAAGGCCTTCCGACACTAACGAGCCCAGATCGTATCAACGGACGACTACATGCCCATGCCCATCCAAACACCGGAAGAGTATGACAAGGTGCTCAATGTGAGCTGGTACAGCCCTGAAAAGCCACGGGATGAGCAAGTGTATGATGTCTCCGAATGTGGTGGCAGAGGACCCTCAATAAACTAACTTCGACACAGTTTCCCTTGCATCCTGCCCTTCTCAAGGATGTATCCCTTGTGCTGCATCGACATTCGAAATTTCTTGAACCAATTCTACTTTTTTGCAAATGATGACTTTTCTCATCCTAATGTGATTGATGACACACTGAAGGACGTGAGTGGTTGCCACCAGGAAGACAGCATATTGACACGGACTGCTAACTGAGAAGATCAGGCACTGGACGAACTTCTTTCCCGAAAGGTCTGCGATACTCTGGTGGAGCGTCTTTCCTCGCAATATCTGGGACAAATAGTCCAAATCTTGATCAACCTGGAACACTTTGAACTGGCTTGCCATGAACTGGAGCTCCTGCTGGCCGCCGCGAGGTCCCAAAACTCGACGGGTACCTCCATCGCGCTCAGAGCCACCGAGAAGTTCAAGAGCAACAAAAAGGCTGCCGAGAAGCGGATCTTTGAAGTGGTCAACTCCAAGATTGATGATCTCATCGAAACCGCAGAATATGAGTGGATGTCACCTCATCCTCCCAGCGAGCCTAGCAACTACATGCAGACCCTGACACGCTTCCTGTCCAATATTATGAACTCCACGTTGCTCGGGTTGCCCACTGAAATCAAGGAACTGATCTACTTTGACGCTCTCAGCCATGCTGCAAACATGATCTTGGTAAGATCGCCCCTCCCTGCACATTCCACCACGCCTTTTTCGATACCAGTTTTATTAACTCTCGTTCAAGGCTCAACCTCTGGCCCCCGAAGTGAAGTCCATCAACCCCAACGGCGTCGCCGCACTGGCCAAGGATGTCGAGTACCTCACCCAGTTTGTGGACAGCCTGAACGTACCCATCCTTCGTGAGAACCTCGACGAGCTCCAACAAACGGTGCAGTTGATGCAAGCGGATAATGCGGATGAATTCTACGACATTTCAACCCGGAATAAGAAATACGGTCGCGTCGATGCCATGCAGGGGCCTACTCTGCTTGAGAAGTATGATATCCTCCATTCGATGACCTTGTATCTTTTGCTAACTCCTACCTCCCAGGCTGACTCGAACGGTGCAAGCCCCAACCAAGGTGGAGAAGTTCGTGAATTTGTCCTCGCGGTTTAAGAAATCTTGAACTTGCGGTGGAGACATGTCGGCAATTTGGCGCATTGCGAGGGTCCTGCCTGGTGGGTCCGACATTGTCTGGCGTTTGTTACAGACTCTAGAGTAGTTTTTTGCGCAACTGGATACTCGGTACTCTCGACTCGGACAGATAAGTCAGATCTTCTTTTAAGTGCTATAAGCTCCTCTGTACCTCTGGCGGAGCGTCTGTGCCACGACCAGCTTTGGGCTAGGACAACTTGCCCTGTGAATACGTAGAAAAACACATTTCAGCGTCGGTTAGCTCTACTAGTACAAAGGGCCATGCGATCTCGATGGAATCGTTTTCAATTCGCACAAAGGGATAAAGAACAGAAAAACCCCATTTGTGATTCTAAGCCGAACCACATCTTCATTCCCGGTTCAACCTAAAGGTATCAGGGTTGCCCTCGTCTGGCAAAACAATCGAAGAACCAAGAAAATATCCATTAACCGAAGAAATGAGAAAAGAGGCAAAACAATAAATAACACACAACCAAAAGCCCAGTATTCGCCGGGGAAGACACGCCCAGAACCCTCGAGTCAGGATATTGAAAGACCAAACATGCTCGTTTTGTAGCTCACTATACAAGATTAGTTTCTCGCTCAGGTCTAGGGGAAGGGGCTAGTTGCGAGGGAACGAACCTGCTGAGAAGCCATGTGGGGGTAGGCATACATCCCCTCGAACATCTGAGGCTGAGGCTGGCCGTATGCGGCCGTCGGGTCCTGCTGCACGGCACCCGGGTACATGGCCTGTTGTTGGCGATACTCCTGCTCCTGCGACATACCGTGCTGGCCGAGGGCACCATAGTCTGCCGGGCCCATGTGCGGCTGGACGCCATGTTGAGCAGGGGGCATTTGGCCCGGGGCCGCCGCCGGACCCGGGGCCGTAGCACCAGCCTGGCTGGACCGCTTGGCGTGGGAGGTGGCCTCCTCGCGGGGAACGATGTCGATCAGGAAATCGAACATGTCTGACTTGGACAGAGCAGCGGCGATATCGGAGCGCTGGAGAGTGCGGCGCTTGTTGTCTTCGGCATGGATCCAGGCCCGCATCGTCAACTCGGTGATGAAGATGTCGCAGCCCTTGGCAAACAAGATGGGCGCCTCGGCGGAGATCATCTTGACCTCCGGGTCGGCTTTCATGACTTTCTTGATTCGAGCGAGGGGCAGTTGGTGGATTTTGTAATCGTGGTTGTCTGTCTCCAGGTGGTTGATGACGTGCTGCCAGTAAGTTGTCAAAATATCGCGAGCTGTGCCTTGCAAACCTTGATTCACCTGGACGGTGTGTTAGTCGGCGATGGTACCATAGTGCTCGAGCGAGCAACTCACATTGGCCCAGGTTCCGGTGTACAGCTCAGCAACTGGAGCGTATCCTTGCGCTGATAGCTATTTATGCAAATGAATTAGTTTCGGGGTTCTTGGGGTCTTTCATCGATTGATTCTCGGATTGGGACCGGGATGATTAGGGCATACCGCTGCACTAGCACCTGCACGAACTGTCAGTATACAATTACGATATAGATGCGACAATGGCAACGGTGGTATCGCACGCTCTCATGGGAGAATTGCGCCCAATCCGATGCCATGCGATCACCATCTTATCTCTCCGGGGAGGGCTCAAGTACCATAGTGTCCGCCGTTCCTAACATCGTACACAGGCTGTTGCTGCTGCTGCCGGCCCTGGCCACCACTTTGAGAAGCTGGCTCCATGAGGATAACCGAATCGCGTTGCGCGTAGAGAAAAGTGGGTGGAAATGTAGTCGAGCAGATCTGGAGAGTTGCTTGCGTCCTTCGATGCGACGCGACGAGCGGCGGGCGCGGGATGCGGATTAGGCAGAGTATCTCTATAGGATTTCGCGTAGACTTCGGCAGTTCCCGGGATAAGTATCAAGTTGACGATAAGAGCAACCGGTTCTCGAGACTCACGGTGTTGTTGTAGAAGGCGCGACGGGACAGCCTTAAGCGTGGAGGTGATGCTCTTTCAGCTGTCTGACGTTTTGGCCAAGTCCCCGCTCCCACGTTGCGCCCGTGTCGGCCCAAGCTCGAGGACGGCCAATGGAGTATGCAGGTACTCTGGATGGGGCTACTAGTTGACTACACTGATTACTACTGAAGATGAGCTTTCATGAATATCTCAATTGTCTCAAGAACACGCAATTGATTCATTTTGCACCATAAGTTGGCAATTACTAGCTAAGGAGCTCTTCGTGCGACTGATGGTGCTGGGGCACGTGACTAAGGCAGTCACCTGACCCCAGCCCTTTCTTCCTCATAAAAGTTTGTCCGCGCCGACGGAGCATCAACGAAAAAAAAATCCTATTAAAGCCCACTCGTGTGTTGCTCCTCTTCTTTCTCCGAGACCTTCCACCCTGACTTGCAGGGATGGGTGATACAGCTACAATGGAGTCCAGTGTGCCTCCTCAAGAGGAGGTGGAGCTCACTGATGACCAGATTCAACAACTCTTGCTAGAAGCAGAGAACCGATTGCGTGGTTCAAACAACCAGGTCGCCTCGGCTAAGGTTGACGATGTCGCTTCCATCAGGTATGCTGCCCACAGTGGCAATCTGTGCTCAAGGATATCAACTCACCTCAATCTAGAATCCCCAAGCTGTCTACCAGCTCCGACTTGGCGCCCTACGTGCGTCCCGGTGCCGAGGAAATTGCTACCGCTGATTCGGCCCAGCTCATCGATCCCAAGCAGAAGGAGCTGGCCAATTCCCTCCGGTCTGTTACGACAAAGTCTGCCACGAAGAAGGTTAGTCTACTTGGTCTTCCTCTCATTTTTCTTTTTTCTTTTTGCTATGAGGAAAATATTCCCAACGTTCAACGCTTGATGCGGCGTCCTCAGTCCGTCTTGGGCTGTGCTGCAATAGTGAGAGCCTTCATTTTCATAGTTACTCTGAGCATACACACAATCATTATATTGTTTTCAGGAATGACGCTGTTACGATTTTCATTTGCTGACTCGTCAATCCTGCAGGACAAGGCCACCGCCGGACCCGATTGGTTCAACCTCCCCAAGACCGAGTTGACCGCAGAGCTCAAGAGAGATCTGCAGCTCATCCGGATGCGTTCCGTGCTTGACCCGAAGAGGCATTACAAGAAGGAGAATGGCAAGGCCAAGATCCCCGAGTACTCGCAGGTTGGCACCATCATCGAGGGTCCTACCGAGTTCTTCAGTGGCCGTATCACCAAGAAGGACCGCAAGAAGAACTTTGTCGAGGAAGCTCTGGCACTGGAGCGGCAGAACAGGCGCTTCGAGACCAAGTACCGCGAAATTCAAGCCCAGAAGACCAGTGGCAAGAAGGCTTTCTACAAGAGCTTGCAAGCCAAGAGGAACCGGAAGATCAAATGAGATTAGAACGACCTCTCTACTGGCCGTTTCACTCTATCCATGGTCTGCTGGAATCTATCCCAGCAACTATACACGTGGCGGCGACTCAAAAACGCTACCATCTATGCCCCCTCAAAGACATTCACGAGACTTTGCAACACCAGTTTCTGCAATTGTCAGTCTTTACTTCGCGATTACGGGTGGGGACAAGTCCTCTCACCTGCATGTCCAATGCCGCATTGCGGCCAGCCTCCAAGACCTCCTCATGTCCGGCCTTGCCTTCCTCGATGATAGCATTGAGCTCACCATCGTGTTTACCCTGGAGTAATTGCCCATCGCCACGGGGGACAGGTGCCAACACTGCGTTGTTGGTCACCAGGCTGAATGCCAGAACACGAAGCCCACAATGCCTCGCCACCACGATCTCTGGCACGGTCGACATGCCGACCACGTCGGCACCCATCATCCGCAGCATACGGCTCTCAGCTCTCGTTTCATAGCTTTGCTTGGTCAGCGATGAAGGTAGTACAGTAAGAGAAATACTTACGTGGGACCTCCAACGAAGGCGTACACTCCTTCGTGCAACCTCCTCGTGCTCTGAGCAGGGATGGTTTGCTTCCACGCTTGGTGTACCTGACGACGAAGGTACAGGTCATAGGCGTCGGAGAGAGGTGGAAAGCGGACTCCAAACTCTTCCTCGTTGGGTCCTCGGAGGGGATGAACTCCCGCTAGGCCTGCAAGGAAGATGTGCTAGAAGCCATAGTTAGCCAACTTATTCGAATAGATTGCGGTTGATGGTAGTCTTGCATCATTCAGCAGGACGATATCGCCGACGCAATACTCAGAGTTCAGGCCTCCGGCCGCATTTGTCACTGCCAATAACTTATCAGTCCCTTGTACAGAACTTGCTAGATCCTCTGCGTAGACACTTACAGACGACGGTATCGACTCCAAGCTGCTTGAAAACACGAATGGGAAAGGTCACCGCGTCCATAGAATGACCCTCGTAGAAGCTATTCACACTGCTGTTAGCCCTGGCCTG
The DNA here is from genome assembly GCA_027569415.1 of Penicillium janthinellum. Classification (NCBI taxonomy): domain Eukaryota; kingdom Fungi; phylum Ascomycota; class Eurotiomycetes; order Eurotiales; family Aspergillaceae; genus Penicillium; species Penicillium janthinellum. The sequence goes on from JAPDFA010000038.1 coordinate 20,013, forward strand.
TCTTCTCAGTATTCCTCTTAAAAATCACGTACTGGGCACGTCCAACCATCAAGACGGCGGGGATCTTACGGCCCAGCATTCCAAAGACCAACTTCCCAGCATGTCCCGCAACTGTCCCTCACCAGTCAGCCCAAGCTCCCACCTGGTCTCCAGAGGACTGCTCACCCGTCGAACGGGGAAAATGAGGAATCGACGCATAGTCATACTCCGCCCGCCCTTCAGCATGGACCGTATCGGCCAGTCCTCCCAGTCCAGAACCACATACGATGGCAACTTTGGGCGCCTGCAGGCCCTCTGGCAGGCGACTTCTCAGGAAAGCCACAGCCTCGTTGGCTCGGGCAAAGGATGAGAGATCTGTTTGAGTCATGATTCCTGGATCCTGGTCGATTTGTGACTGATATCCCTGGCATGAAAGAAGAGAAGAAGAAAAAACTGAATGTTAGGGAAAGGTGGGGTGGGCTGTTTCTGATGCTGCGGAGTGGGTGGGCGGTCCCATTGGCCCGTCGTTGAAGCCCCGATGCTACCCTTTGCGAGATGGGAATTGTACTTGGGATATTGACCTTGTGGTGGTTGAAATTGGAGCTATTGTAGTTTAGAACAACTATCGATCCATGTAATCTGAATATCCATCGCAGTTTTCGTGCCCGTTGCCCTTCTCACGACGGATTCCACAGCCAGATGTCCACACTGGAGGCTCTAGAATATGGAATCACCTTTTATACTAGTATTATACCCGGAGTGCCACCACATTGTATGAAAGACATTAAAAATGTCATGTCTGCTTAAAAGAACACGGGAAATATCCCCAGAAAACCCATAGAAATTCCACATCCGAGCCCTGGATGATGCTTGGTGTAGCCGTGGATATGGAATGGTCGAGTGTCCAAGGCGGTCAGTCCGCATCACCTCCAACTCCGAAAAAAAAACCCGCACCAAACAAGACTGCAACTGCCAACGACCATGTTTCCCAGCACAACACGCTCTTTAATCGGGGCTGGCAAGCGCCTGCGGGTAGGTGGGATTCTGAAAAATCGATCTCATGTATTGGATGCAGGCTCATTGACTCGAAAACCAGGTGCCGATCCCCATTCGCCCACTATCAACCCCGAGCCAGCCCAGAGCGCCATCCACCGACAAAGCGGCCACACCTTCTCAGACCAAGCCTGAGCCGACTCCCACACCTGCTGTGTAAGATTTCCGGGCCCCCAAGAAGAACAGTCGTGCTTGGGACCGACTGGCTGATGGAATTGGGTCATACTACAGTCCGACGACCGCCGAGCAACCCTCCGAATTGCCCGTGAAGGAATGGTCAGTCAATCGCATCGCCCCTTGACACCTGTAGATGAACTCCAGAGCCGAGTAGCTCACTCCCATCCCAGGTCCGATCGGTTAGGAGCTCTGGGTGAACATGCCCGACTCCCTCGCAGTGTTCAGGCGCTCTACTTACGCCCCCTCCGGAGGAAGGCGGAACACGGTCTCCCCGTTTGCGACCTCCAGTTGCGATCCTACAGTGTGCAGAACCTGGAGTTCTTCGCCGACTTCGCCATCCGTGCCGCCTACTACCTCGGCCTCCCCGTCTCCGGCCCCGTGCCCCTTCCCCGTATCACCGAGCGCTGGACTGTGACGCGCAGTAACTTTGTACACAAGAAGAGCAAGGAGAACTTTGAGCGAATTACGCTCCGCCGGCTTATCCAGATCAAGGATGGAAATCCGCAGGCGGTTCAGGCTTGGCTGGCCTTCCTTCGGAAACATGCGTTCTATGGAGTCGGCATGAAGGCCAATGTTTGGGAGAACGAGAGTCTTGGTATGATCATCTTCGAACTTGCAATCTGAATCTCTGCTCGAAATCAAACGGCTAACACGTTGAACAGACGCCGGCAAGGCACTGGATGCCTCGCTCCCCGAGATCCAAAAGACCGTGGGCCCACACCTCGCCCAGTTCGGACAACGAAAGGACAACTCTGTCAAGGAGACTATCTTCGATGCGCTGGACAGCGAGCGATTCGCGGAGCCCAAGAACTTGTAAAGTGGGTAGGGGGTTTTGGCTCGTTGCTCGAGCTTTTGCATAATATGTGCGTGTTTTTTGGGGACCACCAGGGCGTCTTGTAGTTTTATATCGTCATTACTTTTGGCCTTTTGTGGCCCTGGCCAGGCCTGTTTGTACTCTACCTTTTGATTATGGCCGTCTCTCAATGAAGAATCGGAGTCTGCTTTTTGTGATGGATCTGACAGGTGACGAAGCTGTGCCGACAAAAGGCATCCCATCTCATGCTCTGTAAGAACGTGGTATCGTCTCGCAATTCAGAGATTTCTACTCTACTTGGCGGAGGAGTAAAGACTCGCCATGGACGATCTGAAGGATCTCATGATAATCACGTGACGTTCAATAGCTGTTTTGCGGCTCGGCGACACGAGAGTCCACCAAGGACCGTGCCTAACCCAATTGTGGCACTTACTCTACAACGCATACATAGATCCACCTGCAATGCGCGCCACAATATACAAACAGGGCAGCGCATCCTGGAGATGTGTGGGCCGCCACATTCGCCCCAGCACTTCCATCGGTCCATGGCACCGATCCAACAGCACAAGCACCAACGCACCACCAGCCCAAGAGCCCATCATCTTCTCCGGCATCCAACCAACCGGAGTACCACACCTGGGCAATTACCTGGGTGCACTGCGGGAATGGGTCAAGCTTCAGGATGAAGCGAAGCCAGGGACGAAACTGCTTTTCTCTATTGTGGATCTCCATGCTTTGACGGTTCCGCAAGACGCCGCGCAACTTCGGACATGGAGGAGAGAGGCCTTTGCGACATTGCTTGCGGTGGGATTGGATCCGGGTCGGTCTACAGTCTTTTATCAGTCTGAGGTATGTGGACTCCGTACAAGGAGTCTGGGGGCTCAGAAAGAGAGATAGAATGATGGGTGAATGGGTCGTCTAACGAGATATAATAGGTCCCGGCGCATGCAGAATTGATGTGGATTTTGAGTACTGTTGCGTCGATGGGGTACTTGTCGCGAATGACTCAATGGAAGGTCAGTGTCTTGTCTGGAGAAAACACGGAGTAGCCAGAAATAGTGGCATTGACGGCTAACGGACTCTTCGCAGAGTAAACTCCAATTACCTGAAGATACCACGTTAGAGCAAGCGGATGCCCGTGCACAGCTGCGACTCGGTCTGTTCTCTTATCCGGTTCTCCAAGCGGCCGATATCCTTGTGCATAAGTATGATTCTCTGTCTATCGAAGAAGGGAGGCATTGCTAACCACATGTCTTAACAGGGCGACGCATGTCCCCGTCGGCGAGGATCAGAGACAGCATCTGGAATTCTCGAGGTACACGGCTAACAGCTTCAACCACCTCTACGGGCCTATCTTCCCCATTCCCGAGGCCCATATCTGTAATTACCCGCTCTCTCCAATATCACACCATCAGACTCATCAGACTAACCAAAACTTCAGCCCCGGCAAAACGAGTCATGTCCCTCAAAGACCCAACCTCCAAAATGTCCAAATCTCACCAGGACCCAAAATCCCGCATCCTCCTCACCGACTCCCCATCCACCATCCAAAAAAAGATCAAAGTCGCCCTAACCGACTCCCAACCCAACATCACCTACGATCCCGCCCAAAGACCGGGCGTCTCGAACCTGATCGAGATCCTGAGCCATTTCGAGGGGCAGTCGTGCGACGAGATCGCCGCGCAATTCGACGGCGCGAGCCTGCGCGCGTTGAAGGAGCATGTCGCGGACCGAATTACGCATCATTTGGCGGAGATTCGGGAGCGGTATGTTTCTGTTATGGAAGATCGGACGGGGTATTTGGATGAGATTGCGCGACAGGGTGCAGAGGCGGCACAAGGTAATGCTGCCGTGACGATGCGGAAGGTGAGGGATGCGATGGGGTTGTGAGTAAGCATTTTGTGTCCAGGAATATACCTGTGTGGGCAGTCCTTGTATTAACAATACTCTTTGCTTGAGGCGCCAGGGTTGAAAGGTTGTGGATTGAGGGAGGTCTTGCAGGTCTTGTGTACTATAGAATCAGGTAGATGGTGTACATTAGGGTATTATATCTTCACCAGAATTATCTCAAAGTAGGTACCGTTGTTATCGAGCAGTATTTACTCTGAACTGGACGGAGAGCAGCAGTGTAAAATGTTGGTAATCAGCCTAATTATTGGTCTACCTGAAGATATCCCACAAGAACGTAGATTACCGATGGACAAAATCCGATTTGGGATCTCATTTCCATAGAGCATCCGATGCTATCATACAATCTTCTTCACCTCCAAAAGTCCCTAGATTAGATTGATAGAGCACCAGAGGACTTAGTAGGCAGAAAAACACCTTGCTATGAGTACAGCAGTGAATGAATTACTGTAAAATGACACGAGTAAGAGACTCAATACGTGATATGAGAGACTGCTGCAGGTGACTCCTTTCTTTCCAATCCGGTGGGAATATATGGTATACAGTTTCAAAAAATAACATGAAGCAATCTCACCACCATGTATGCCCTGAAGCAAGGAACGAGTGAAGGGGTCACTACCCTACGCGAGCTACCCGCAAAGTTTGGCTACATTGTCACTACAAATTCGTTCCAAATTCTCGAGGCCGATTAGTTCATTTTCGCTGCTAAGACGTGCTCCGGTTCGCTCGAGTCTATCATAGCTGTTACGTGGTCAAAAGTGATCGAGAAAAAGCTGTACGGTGTACCATTGACGAAACAACAGAAGCAAAGGAAAGAAAGGAAGAGGAGGGGATCGAGAGACCTAGCTTAAGTAGAAAACTACTCGAAATATTCCTCTCAGATACGCCATGCGATAGAAAGAAACCAAATTTCTTTAACAGACGAGCTACCTAGTTCAATATCACTCGAAGCCCAGGCAGATTGAACAGTGGAGTCGATCGTTTACCAGGGCTAAGGTTCACCCCCAAACCGATCGCCAAACAAAGTAACTCTATGACTCAAAAGGATGACAAAGACCATATCACTTACCCATGGAAGCCAGGACTTTATCGATGCTTGACTCAGCGAGAATAGTAGCGTACGACCCAAAGACCTGACGAACCATTCGTTTGGGCTTGACATCCCAGCAAAAGAAGCGACCCGTTGAGCGCATTTGCTCAAGATCCACCACGATGAAAGACTCCACCGGCATCACAGTCTCGCTCCAGAACAGCATGTACAGCTTCTCTCCCAGTTCCAGTACCTTGGTGGGCTCGGTGTCCGCAAGACCCTTTTCAGTGCCGTCCAGGCAGTGCCATGTGAAAGTACCCCGGTTCAAATAAATATGTTCGTACCAGTCTCGCGCGGTATAGCGATACAGGATATGTTTACCGACCAGCGCGTCGGTGGGCGGGAAAGGTTTCGCGTCGTCGAAGCCATCAATGCGCGCATTTAAAAAGGTCGTCTTCGTGCGGCGCTCGCCTTGACGATCGTAGAATCCTGAAATGCCGCAAATGACCTGACCGGTGGTTGTGTTGAGAACCATGCTGACGAGCTCCTCGTATTCCGGCTTGTAGAAGTCTACAAAGAAGACTTTGGACCGCACTTCAAACGCCTTGTACTCTTGAGTTCCGGACGAGCTGGGACCTTCATGAGGCTGGTCGGAGTCTTCAATCTCCCATGTCAGGGTTGTGCCGTTCTGAAAGTTGTGCATGATGCGCATCCCATTGTCGAAAATGATTTTGATTTTCTGGCCGGCAAGATCGTAGGACTGGGGCATCAAGTGCTCGTCAAAGCCAGCTGTCCACGCCTCCGTGTCTGGCCACTCGGAAACAGGGACATATTCGAGGGACTTTGGGTCTGACATCTTGAGATCAAGAAGAGCAAGCCCAAATTGAATGGTGAAATGAAAGCTCTTAGAAGCGCTGCGATTATTTGCTTCCGGTAGATATCAACTCGGGGCGACCTGCGTGAAGATGCTCTGAGAAATTTGAACACCCCTCTATTTCGAGAAGCCAGCCGGGGATAACTGCTGTGTGCTTTATATCAATCCTCGACTTGACTGTTGCGTACTTCCGCTCGGTGCGCTGAATTCCGAAGGTTTCGACTTCTTCTAGTAACTACCCACGTTGATCTTCCAAGGAAACCATGCACCACATCAGCTGGTGGATATACAATACCGGGACCTTCGTTAGATGTATTTATCGGGAATTAGCCGATGTAAGATAGGCTGTGCGGTCCTCCCGTCTGCTTTATCCATCGCATAATTCTCCAGTAATCGGAACGGAGAATTTCCGTTTTACGCGCATTCGAATTTGGCCACGCAAGAGCTTATCAGCCTTGGTACTGATAGGTTATCACCCTGAAACCCACGGAAAAGTCCCGTGTAATGCGGGGTTAGCTCCAGAGACTTGAGAGTAAGGTTGAAGCGGGTCCATGGATCCAGCGAAACGACAGTTCGGTGATCGCATCACGTACCCATTCTGGGATACCCCCATCACCACAACGACTAGTTTACTGGCCTAACCCCAAAACAGTCAAAAGTGCCGAACTCAAATTAGGAAGAGACAGATCCTGATACGCGAACTAGATAGCTAACCCCAGGTTCCGAAACTCTGAGTAAGGCGGGCGTTGACCGATTCCAAGCCCCAGTCGGAACTGATGAACTGTGCGCGGAATTCAAGCGTCCTGGCTGTCGGTAGTCGGTCTAGATCACGATGCCATATATATATACACTGCACTGTTGCTTGGCTTCCCCATGCCCAGCGGCTTTCTTATCTGATAACAAATATGCAGTCAATCATGAAAGCGAAACATGAATCTGGAGGTCAGTATCTCGAGCTTTATTCCCGTGATCTTACAACTAACGGCTCTCACGATTTACCATCACCAGCGGGCGACATGTCGGAGCAAGGTGCGCCGGTTGTGTGACTGCTCTAGAAGGTTCACATGCTAATATAAGATTGCGTGCTAGAAGAGCCTCCTCAAAGTTGCATCGCTGAGACTATTGCCTTGGAGAATCTCGGTATTGAGCCGATAACTCCACGATCGATTAACTCTCTCGAAATCATCGGGGCCGGCTGGAACATTTGCAATAGCTGGTGCGGCATAGCAGCGACACTCGCAATTGGGATCACTCAAGGTGGCACAGTTACGGTACTCTATGGTATCTTCGTTATTCTCTTCATGGTTGGAAGTTCCGCTGCAACCTTGGGAGAGCTTGCAAGTGTATACCCAACTGCTGGTGGGCAATATCATTGGGCTTCAATATTAGCCCCCCAGAGAGTATCCCGTGGCCTAGTAAGACTTTCTGGAGAGCGTTTCTTCTGATCTTGTGAGGCTGATATTCTGCAGAGCTACATATGCGGCTCCCTCAATATTCTGGGATGGATTGCTTGCACTGCTGGTGTTGCCATCATTCCAGCACAGCAAATCATGGCAATGGTCCTCTTCTTTAATCCAGATTTCCCTGCTCACCCTTGGCATTACTTTCTTATTTATCAAGCCGTCAATCTCTTGTTTCTTTTGAACAATATCTTCCTTCTCAGAAGAGTTCCGTGGATACATAACGTGGGGTGTAGGTATTACACGATCATCCATGCAACCTTGATACTGATCAAAGAATAGTCACCTTATCCATTTTCTCCTTCCTGGTCATTATAATTACATGCCTCGCAAAATCGACGGATAAGCAAACGAGCAAATTCGTCTGGACAACCTTCATCAATGAATCCGGCTGGGGCTCTGACGGAATTGTGTTCCTTACTGGGCTCATTAACCCTAACTACATGTTCGGGGGTCTCGACGGTGTCCTCCATCTCGCAGAAGAATGCACCAATGCAGCTACAGCGGTACCGAGAGCCCTGATGAGCACCGTTGCCATCGGATGTATCTCTTCTTTTGTCTTCGCCGTCTCTATGCTCTACAGCCTGAGCAATTTTGACGAGGTCCTCGGCACAATCACAGGGTAAGCTCTGTCACTTGGTTTAGAAAAGGGTGTTTTATCTTCGGGACCAGTCCTTGACAGAACTTGTAGTGTCCCTATTTATGAGATCTGGTACCAAGCGACTTCCTCCTCCGCTGCCGCGACCGTCTTCCTAAGTTGCATTATGGTTTCAGCTTTCTTTGCTGTCAACGGCTGCCAGCAGACAGCTTCGCGACTGACTTGGTCATTTGCTCGAGATGATGGCATCTTATTCTCACGGTATATTAAGGTCATCCATTCTTCTCTCCTTGTCCCAGTATGGGCACTTTTGTTCAACGCTTTTGTCGTCTTTCTCATGGGCTGCATCTACTTGGCCTCCTCCACAGCGTTCAATGCCCTTATTGGCAGCGGACTCGTGCTGCAACAGCTCACTTTCGCGATTCCAGCGACTTTACTGCTCTATCGTAACAGGAAAAGTAAATTCTTGCCGGCCTCACGGTCATTCAGGCTGGGGATCTTCGGTTGGGTCGCCAACTTCGTCACTGTGGCGTTTGCGATACTTGTCCTTGTCTTTTATGATTTCCCGCCTGTTGTGCCGGTGACTGGTGGTAACATGAGTAAGTCCCAGCCGCAAACTCTGAGGATTCAAGGTATATCACAAATCACGCAGCAGCTGATCTATCTTAGATTATACATCGGCCGTGTTAGGAATTATGGGAGTTTTCATCCTGTTCAATTGGCTGTTATACGCGAGAAAGGTGTATCACGGACCTCGAATTACGCAGGGGGCAGTGGAAGTCTCCTCGTGAGTCTGTATTCCGACACTCTGAAAGGGGCTCTCGGCTGATTCTTTGTTCATATTTGTGCGTAAATAATGCCACTGGAGTATCAATATAAATCTAATATTTCAAAACTCAACCTCAATCTCTGAAGATAGCCAAAGACAGATTTATAGGTGCCTTATTGGTTTTGAGGTTCTTTCTCACATCGGGATCGAGGTGCATCAGGATGCAGAAGTTGCCTATGTCAGCGTACCCTTTCAAGTGACCTGACACGTTTAAAATTCTAAAAAGGTCATACCTATGACTATTGTGTTCGCATTGTCTCTAAATTTTCCTGCAATGCTTCGAGAGGGGTGTACCCGTCAATATCACGGGCCGTCTTCCTGGAGTCGGCGTGGTCACCGTGTGCTCAGGGGCCTGAACTCGGATGGAGTTAAATGCAGAAGCGTGGCTTTAGAGTTGGTCAGTCAATCTCAGCCAATCGACTCACTGAATAGAGCTTGACGTGACGGATCGAAGCTGCCTTTGCACTTTCACAACTTGATCCGCGATAATCTCCAATTATTTGGGACTCTGATAAAGAAGTCCATGCCTCCTCGAGAGTCTGACTATCTATGCGTTCGGTCAAAACAAAGTACCGCCTATCTCGGTCGACCCAGTCACGTAAAACCTTAGGGATAGGAATACCGGTATTGGTGGTGTAAGCCGCTAGATAGTTTAATGTTTTGACTTCAACTTTTGCTTTTGGACCCTCGTCGGGCCGGTCTTTCAGAATTACATCTGTTCCGATGAACCACATATCTAGTGAGATGCACCGTAGAAGGGTTTGAAGTGGCTTGTATAATCCTGGCACCGTCTTTCTTTCTCAAGTGTCCACCCGCAGGCGATATAACTTTTCTCGAGCGGTTCACTCATGGTGGATAGCTTGTAGGAGGTCGATTTGTTGCAAGAGATGAGGTTTGACTAAGGATTGGAAGCAAAAGTGCAAAATCATTCCTCTTGCTCATATTTCAAGAGACTGACCGCCATTGAACTAGCGTCAACAGCTATCCTCCCCCCCTCCGCTCTTCCTCTTCTCCTCTCCGGCCTATGGCCTTTTTACCTTGTGAACAGCAGATAACTCTACGTACTATACATTCGTTTATAGATATTAATATCAGACAAGCTCTTTTTTATGTCAGACTCGTTTGGTCGCTGAAGAGACCTGTGATTTACTATATCCAGTTAGTTTTGTTGTTCCCAGCCTAGCGTCCCAATATGATATCGTGCGCCTCCCTTACGTGTTATGTATTTTCTTTCTTGGACCGATCAATTACTGGGACCCATTAATCGCGTCTATTCGCAGCGAGGAAGAGACACAGACGAGCAAAGGGGTAAAATGTCCTAACACGCGGAGGTTAAACACATCTCAGTCAGCATCTCTCGAGCGTGCTCTCAAGAAGCGATGTTGCAGCCTTGCAGGATATGACCTCAACGACCTGATGATGCCGTCGCTCGACACGACCATGGCTGGAACAACAACCCTGACCTCACATATGATACAGAGAGTGACAACAGGACCCAAGAGGGGTTTCTCAGGGACCAAGCCAACACTTTCTCGGGACGAAGGCAAAGAGACCCTGACAGGGCAGGTGATGAAACTGAGCAACCAAGCCATAGGCGCCCCTCGGAAACTTAAATGCGCAGACATTACTACCCCCTTAAAAGTAAACTCCTCCGTCGTGAATAAAGTGTTCGAGGCGGGGTGAGTCCAATGAGTCGTGAGGGTACTGAGTATAACGCTGGTGAATCGTGATCGACCTGTACTCTGTACAAAGATCCCGCTCGGGAGGTCCCATTCGGATGAGCGGAATTAACGGATTTAACGGTGGTAGGCGAGCACCAAAAGCTACAATCAATTAGTATTTGGGCATGTACCATACATACCAGCCCTATAATAACTGCTGGACCTTCGCTAATAAGGGTCTGATAACTATTATCTCCGTAAATTCCAACAGCCCCATCTATACAAGCTTAGTTACTTGAATCTTAAAAGCGTCACTAAAGCGGACGGAGTCTCATATCAAGCCGGAGCAATTGAGCCCTAGCTAAATGACATACACACATGCCTCCATCAACACTTCCCCCTCCCTTGCCAGAAAACGGCAACGGCAAGGGCAACTTCGAAGCGATCGGAGAGAAAGCCCATCAGATCGAGCCTGAAAAGGAAAAGCAGACCGTCGAGTTTGACACACCATCCACTATGGCATTCTCGTCTGTGAATGGTGTAGACGATGGTCCTGCTACTGAAGAAAAAGCTGCGGATGAGCCTCCAAAACCTGTTATGGAATATCCGCAAGGTATCGAAGCCTTGTTCATCATGGCTGCGCTCGTGCTCAGTATCACCCTCTGTTCTCTGGATCAGGTGAGTTCTACCGCTCCAAGCTTCTCATAGAGTCGTCGTTTGCCAATGCAATACATCACACGCCAGTAAGCTGATGCTCTCAGTTCAGACCATTGTTGCAACCGCTATTCCAAAAATTACCGACCAATTCCACAGCCTTGACGATATCTCGTGGTACGGTGCGGCTTATTTCATGACGCTCGGAGCCTTCCAGTCAACCTGGGGCAAAGTGTACAAATACTTTCCCCTCAAAACTAGTTTCCTGGTGGCAATCTTGATCTTTGAAGTTGGGAGTTTGGTCGCCGCCGTCGCCCCAAACTCAACGACTCTGATTGTTGGACGTGCCATCTCCGGTCTCGGTGCCTCGGGTATCGCACCTGGAGTATACACGATTTCTGCCTTTGCCGCTGAGCCTACAAAAAGAGCTACCTACACGGGGGTCATTGGTGTGTCTTATGGCGTCGCTGCTGTCTGCGGACCACTCATTGGTGGAGGACTTACAAAAGGGGTATCCTGGAGGTGGTGAGTCAAGAAATCTTTTACTGCTTTGTCTTTGTTGCAAAACATGGGACAATCTCCAGTTATCGAATCCTGCCATGACCGGAACTGGCCTGATGTGACAAACTTAGGTGCTTCTATATCAATCTTCCAATCGGTGGTGTGGCCGCTTTTGTCATCCTGCTCACCTTCAAGACCCCTAAAGCCGCAACAATGGTCCAGGCTACACTTAAGGAGAAGCTTCTACACATGGACCCGATAGCGACGGTGCTTACAATGGGTGCCCTGGCCTGCTTGCTTCTAGCTCTCCAATACGGCGGAGTAACCTATGCGTGGGATTCCAGCGTCGTTGTTGGTTTACTCGTCGGCTTCGTTGTCATGGTTATTGCACTTATAATTGCAGAAATATGGCAAGGTGAACGCGCCATGCTGACCCCACGCATTATGCGCAAAAGGACCGTCTGGGTCAGCAGCGTATGGGGCTTCTTCTTCGCTGGCGCGTATTTCGTCACGCTCTATTACCTGCCTATTTATTTCCAAAGCATCGACAACGTCAGTCCGATTGGCTCGGGTGTGCGCAACATTCCTCTCATCATCATGTTCGGCATTGCCACGTATGGCTCAGGCAGAGCCATCACGAAGACGGGTATTGCAACTCCTTACATGGCAGCTGCCTCTGTGATAGTGACCATCGCCTCTGGTCTACTGTATACTCTCGACATTGGGACCTCGACAGGCAAATGGGTTGGGTATCAGATCTTGGCGGGCTTCGGATACGGCCTCGCCCTCCAAGTCCCGGTCGTCGTTGCGCAGGCTTTTGCTGTGCCAAGCGACATAGCTCCTACGACCGCGATCATTATATGTAAGTTATCCCTTGCCCTGTCCTCCTGGGATGTTTGTTAGTTTTCTTTGTCCCTTGTATCCCGCTATCTAACTATTATCCCTCGCGCACAGTCGCTCGATCTGTCGGCGGCACACTTTTGCTCGCAGCCGCGCAATCCGGCTTCGTCAACCAGATCGTGCACAAGCTTGCCCACACCGCACCGAGCGTCAATCCCGCCCTCGTCACGGGTATCGGCGCCACTGAGGTGCACCGGCTATTTTCAGGGGCCGAGCTAGACGGTGTTGTCCGTGCGTACGCATGGGGTATCAAGGTTGTTTTCGCAATTACTATCGCGGCCTGCGGCCTCACTGTTCCCTTCAGCTTGTGCAACAAATGGGCCAATGTTAATGCGAAGAAACCCAGTGGTGGCAGTGCTTGAAACAGCTGTTCAGACAATTATGCCAACGGAGTTATAGCCGTTTCATTTTCTCGTTATAGAAGTTATCAATCTTATATACTGAGGATGAGAACGGATAATCCCTTCGTACTTTTGATCTTACAAGTTGTATAAGCAGATGATCTCGCCCCAAACATAGCGTATGTAGTTCATGCATGGTAGTCATGTGATGGCACCCTGATCGCCCGAGCGCTCCTTGAATGCACTCTTGCCTTCCTTTTCATCCCTCGTCCTCTCAATAATTCCAATACGCATATGAGCCCCACATCCTTTGAACAATGAGACTGTTACCCCCATGGCGGAAGCGCGACAATGCATCTGGTACGCAACAAACAGAGCATGGCAACCGGCCTCCACCCCACAGCGGGGAGCCAGTTTCGTCTAAGCCCCCTCCGGCCCCCACTTTTCCATATGGCATCAGAGTTTGGTACGACTGCCCGGATGCTGCAGTTGATATCTGCTTTGTTCATGGTTTGACGGGTGATCGTGAAAGAACCTGGACCGCAGATGGCCAGTCGATCCCCTGGCCGCAAGCACTTCTCCCACCAAAACTCGACCGAGCTCGCATTCTTACTTACGGCTATGACGCATACGTAGTGCGCAAATCAGTTGCATCTTCGAACCGGTTGATTGACCACGCCACCAACCTTTTGGTCGATCTTGCATCAGATCGAGATTTGTGCAATGCGACTTCTCGCGCTCTCATTTTTGTCGCGCATAGCCTAGGCGGTTTGGTCTGCAAACGAGCTATCCTCATGTCGCGCAATAATCCCGAAACTCATCTTCAGAGCATTTTTGATGCACTCAAAGGCGTGATTTTCATGGGAACACCGCATAAAGGCGCGTGGATGGCGGACTGGGCCAAAATCCCTGTATCAGCACTTGGGTTGGTGAAATCTTCGAATGTCGTCCTTCTTGACTTCTTGCAAACAAACAATCAACTACTTGAGTCGGTTCAGGTCGATTTTTTGGCCATGGTTCGGCAACTGCGCGAAGATGGTCGGGGTATTGAGATGACCTGCTTCTTTGAAGAGCTCCCTATACTTGGGGCTGGAATGATCGTGTCAAGGGAGTCTGCTACTTTTGAAGGCTATGCGGCTCGGAGCATCTATGCTAATCACCGGGATATGGCCAAGTTTGAGACGGCGGAGGACAATGGCTTCAAGAGACTATTGTGGGAACTGACCCGATGGACGTCAAAAATTGGTGAGGATTCTTCAGGATAACCAGAAGACTCAACCCTGATTAGCAATAACTCACCTTTTGTCCACGAAGCCATAAAGGGAGCTACATCAAATAACGCGAATCAAGAACCGCCACGGAATCTAGAGATGACAAGTTCCAGCGACGACAAAAGTCGAATCGAGAATCTGGAGACCAGATTATACAATGACTTGGATCACTGGGTCCTTAGGAACGATGACCCTAGTCGAGAGCGCTATGATAAAGGACCACGCTCCCAACTCCTACAGGGCCATAGTGAGTCCGTCGAGTCGCTTTCCTGGTCTCCTGCTGGAGACCGACTAGCATCGGGATCGATGAATAATACAGTCAGGATCTGGGATCCAGTCAATGGACAGTGTGTATCAACTCTCGACAACCAGAGCACCCCACCTCTTGAGGGGAACATCAACTTGGCTATTTCAATTGCCTGGTCCCCGGATGGAAGTCGACTGGCATCTGGATCACAAAATAGTAATATTAAGATCTGGGAACCATCCAGTGGCAGGTGCTTATGGACTCTTGAGGGCCACACCAGCTTTGTATTGTCTATTGCTTGGTCACCAGATACAGAAAAGCTCGCATCTGGCTCCGATGATAATACAATCAGGATCTGGGAGCTTACGACGGCCGCGCAACGCAAATTGACTCTTGCGGGGCACAGTCATTGGGTTAGATCGGTTGCCTGGTCACCAGATGGGCGCCGGCTGGCTTCAGGATCCTACGACAGAACAGTCAAGATCTGGGACACGGTTACGGGGGCGTGCATATCCACCCTTGAGGGGCATCGCGATTGGATCAGATCGATTGCGTGGTCGCCGCAAGCATACCAACTCGCATCGGGGTCAAATGATAATACTGTCAGAATCTGGAATACGATATCGGGAAAATGCACGACGATGCTCAAGGGTCATGCAGATTGGATCACGGTAATTGCCTGGTCACCAATGGGAGGTCGACTGGCATCGGGGTCATGTGACAGTACTATTAGGATCTGGGACCCAGCTTCCGGGCAATGCACGAAGATTCTCGAAGGACATAGAGATTGGATCAGGGTGATCGCCTGGTCACCAAAGGAGCAGCGAATTGCATCAGGATCGTGCGATCATAGTGTTAGAATCTGGGATCCGGCCTCCGGGGAGTGTACGACGTTACTTGAGGGGCATAAAAATTGGGTCAGGTCGATACAATGGTCGCCAAAGGGAAAAAGACTCGCGTCTGCATCGGATGATGACACAGTCAGAGTCTGGCACCCGGCGAAAGGGGTATGTACCTTGATACTTGACATCTGTTCTCCCGATGCACTTCCTCTCTGGAATCCCCCTCCCCTACCCTAAGAGGGAAACGGACACTGGACAGCCGGATTCTAGACTGACCTATATTTTTTACAATCGAATGGGTCAGCCAATTCTCTTCATATAGAGCAAAAGCTTAGATTAAAGGGCAGAGGTACAAAAACGATATGTGCTAGGGTAGCCGAAAGTGCTAGTGCTCTGCTAGGCGCCACCTACGATGCCTTCAGTATCGACTCGTAACCGTACCCTTGCCGTGCTAGGATTTATACGGACTCTTGTCCAAGTCACTTCGAAGGATATGCCAGGTAGATTGATAAGTCGGTCAGTTAAAAGAGCTCCCCTGCTTTGGGGACGTTTGGCTTGGTCGAACAATGAATGCACAATTAAAGATAACTATGTCCACCCGACGTACATGTAATGTGTCACTGATCGCGAATGACTAAGTGCGTGTGCGGGAGGGAGCGTCATTATATGTCTTGCTCTTCCCTCTGAGGAGTACTAGTTGGCCTATCCGTTGGTTTACCAGATCTGATCCTTCAATGTTCCAACTACACGTTGGTACTCCGTTGTATACCCCTAGTCACGTGATCTATTTTCCTCCTCGTACGAAGCGACGCCGATTAATGCGTGATTCACGTGAACTGTAGCTGGGCATGATTGCTGGGAACAGTTGGCTCTCGGTGGCCTACCTGTAGGCTAGAACCCCTCGTGTGGCTAGACATGGACTCATGGAGGTCATCTGCTGGATCGTGATCGGATATGAGTCGGAACATAATAGGTTCCAGGACTCAATGTTTGTAAAAACAATTCAGTGGCGCTCTAAGCACTATCTGAACTGGGATGAGGTAGTTTCACCATCGCCTTCGCGTGAGGGTTTGAGATACTTTCTCTGTGTGAAAGATGGAAGCCAATTTCGAACCATACCCTACTCCATTTGCCACAACTAATTCTTCATCTTCCGATCTAAGGCCACGATCGGGTCGATCGCAAGTTCACGAGTTCTGGCTATGCAGCCGCCTGGTCCGGTGGCTATGCTTTTTTTGCCGCCGTGGCTATGCACTAGAATGGCCCTTAAACTGGACCCTAGCAGGCAGCCAAATACTGTCTGGCATGTAGCATGAGATCTGGTGTATCGGCGATCGTCGGTTATTATCCGGGAGCAATTCATGAGGCTGTGGGAGGCAGGTACGAAGTGCATGCAGAGTCGAATGATACCCACTCCACCAGCGTCCTATGCAATGTATGAGTAGTGGTTGAAGCCTGGTAACTATCTATACATCTATCCTTTTTACTGGTCTCCTTCAACCCTTGGATAAATCATAGTACCGTATTGCAGTCCTTGTCCTTTTAGATGGATATATTCCAGGTCAAGGATTGGCCAGACCCAGCCTCCCCGACACACGTAGCAAAGACAAATGCACCAAAGTCTATTGGCAACTTTAGAGTGACAAGTTGACAACACTGATCAATTGATCGTAGCTAATTATTCGTTCCTCGATTATTCACCGTGAAGAAAGTCTCCCGCTCCATCGAAATCTTGGCTCTGGTTTGTCGCGGGGCTAACCGTTTCCGGGCTGGCAACAGCCCTGTGGAGTGTCATCCATCCGCGTCATCAGTTGTCCCCCGACCGAACTGCGTACGTTGCATACGTATGCCAGATGGATTTTTCGTTGCGCCAGGTTATTGGAGTCAACTTGGCGACTGGTTGAAGGTGAGGATAATGGTGAGATTGAAGTGTATCTATGCGGTTATGACAGGAGGGAATAGACGAGTGCATTCTGTACTCTATACTACTCCCAGGCCTGTCTCCGTAGTACGTACCTACTTACCCCTAACTCGGTGCCAGGCGCCCTTCAACTTGGAAGTTGGTGACGAGTCTACGACAGCTCGACCCAGTGGGGCTATGTCGTCTTCCCCCAACGCCTTACCCGAGCCACCTGCCCGTCGTAGACTCAGTCGTACGTACAGTACTACGTAGTAACGTACTCGTCTCCCGGTTTCTTGCGGTCTCCCACAGCGCTTATGAGAAGAAAAGGAAAAGTTAATGGTCCACTTGTGGACCGTTGACTGGCCATCGAACAAATGAACCTGTCAAGCTTCCCGGCTAACCGGAGGTGCGCCCAAGCCGCCCAGTTGACACCGTCCAGTCAGTCAAAATTAATAGTGCCCTCTGGGGAGTGCATACGACATCAATCGCCTCCTCCGGCACAGCCGCATCGATGCCCTCAGTCTCTTAGTCTCCGTCTTTCCCTCATCCTCTTCTTCGCACCTCTTCTGCCCAGCGACCAACCCTGCTGCCCTCACTCATCCTAGCCTCGACGGTATCGCGCTTCTCCCTATCCCGAATTTCTATCTCCGTCGCATTCGGGAATTTTTAGCAGCGAAGATCGCGCCGATCAAAAACGTGAAAAGCGGCTTGCCGATCTCTTACATTCCTCCCGGGGAGCTCGGCCCATCCCGGTAAACGGCGCATAATTATGAAGAACTCCTGGGTGTTGTTGCTGGCGACCCTCGCCGCACCAGCGCTGGGAAAGCTGAACTTGGTTCAGCGCGATGTTCCCGCCGTGGTCGACATGAGTATTAAGCGCAAAGAGGTTCCAGATCCTGTAGCGCGAGATCGAGTGCGACGGATGAAGCGGAGTTCAACCGTCTCTCAAACCCTAGACAACGAGGTATGTACCTGAAATGTACCAACGCTCTTTTTGCGCTTGGCTATTCTCGTGACAGGTAGCTAACAGCGAATAACAGGAAACACTTTACTTCTCTAATGTCACATTGGGAACACCGGAGCAGAGTCTGCGCTTGGTCCTGGACACTGGTAGCAGCGATCTATGGGTAAATGCGCCCAACTCGACCCTCTGTGAAAAGAAGAGCAACCCCTGCAGCGACTCGGGCACCTACGACTCCAGCGCATCGTCGTCCTATGCTTATGTGAATTCGGAATTCAACATTACCTATGCAGATGGGTCCACTGCGGCGGGCGAATACGCCAGCGACACCCTTACCATTGGCTCAGCGACATTGAAGGACTTTCAGTTTGGCATTGGCTTCACCTCAAGCTCTGCTGGTATGTGTGATCCCCGGAGACCCCTCACCTTCAGACAATGGAAAGCTGATATAGGTATTTGCGCAGAGGGTGTACTAGGAATCGGATATCCATCCAACGAAGTTCAAGTCGATGTGAGTGGGGACAGTGCCTACGCCAATCTCCCCAAGGCCATGGTCAACAGAGGCCTTATCAAGTCCAGCGCGTACAGTTTGTGGTTGAACGACCTGGATGCCAGCACTGGCTCGATTCTATTCGGCGGAGTCAACACCGAGAAGTACCACGGCACCCTGGAAACCCTGCCCATCCAGAAAGTCAGCAACAGCTACTCCCAGTTTGTCATTGCCTTGACTGGAGTGTCTCTGAGCAACTCATCCGGCACCACCAACTACAAGACAAATGCACTGCCAGCGGCGGTTCTGCTCGACTCGGGCAGTTCCCTGACCTACCTCCCTGATGTGATCGTCGAGCAGCTGTTCAACGACCTGCAAGTCTCATACGATCCCTCCAGTGGAATTGGATACTTGCCCTGCAGCCATAGCTCGCAGAAAGTCAGCGTCTCCTACACCTTCTCGTCGCCCACTATCAACGTCGCCCTGAGCGAGCTCCTCCTAGACGTCGGCGACTACTTCTTCAGCAACGGTCAGCGCGCCTGCGCCTTCGGTATCGTCGGGGCTGGGAGCAGCATGTCCGTGTTGGGTGATACGTTCCTGCGCAGCGCGTACGTGGTGTATGATCTCGCTAACAATGAGATTTCCCTGGCCAACACCCGCTTCAACTCGACGAGCAACAACGTCCTCGAGATCGCGACCGGCACCGACTCCGTTCCCAGTGCCACAGCTGTCGCAAACCCGGTGACCTCTGTAGCCGCGGTCGGCGCTGGAGCGCGCATTGGCGGTATTCCTGGAGCTAGCGGTACCTTCACATCGAAGAATGCCGCCCCGCCGCGACAAACCAGTATGCCTAAGCATTTGGCTCTTGGCCTGGCTGGTGCTGGAGCTTTGCTCGCTCTGTAGCGAAGGGTTCGTTTAGACAGGAGATTCTGTTGATATAGACATGGGTTTTTTTATCTGCCATGTTAGACTTTTTGCATGTTCTTGGGTGTACGGGAGTCCTGGAATACCTGGTTTTGATTTGTCTATGATCAAGAGCACATATTATGTTCCCTCGTTTAACGTGAAACGAAATTCAATGATTGTTAATATTTACAAAATTCGCCCATTAAACGATATCGAACACATGAAGAATAAAGTCGTCTTTTTCTGATTTCTCATACATTATAGTCGTTGGTCCTCCTCCATAGCTGAGCCTCTCCTTCAACTTGGAACACCAACTGGCGGATCACCCTTGGCAACCTCCCAATCGACCACGCAACTCTCCAGCTCCCAAGTACTACTGTATATAAAATGCCTCGCCTCCCCACCTCCCTCCTCCTCCGCGCCAATCAAGAAAACCCCCTTCTCCCCCTCCTCCTCAAAGAATGCCGCTCCCTAGAATCGGCCCGTAATGAACTGCGCTGGCTCCGGGAACGCGCCCTCCGCGACACCCGCCAGGCCACGCGAAGGCGAACAGGATGGCGAACACGCCTGCGGGCGATGTGCCACAAGCGCTCCCAGGGCATGCCACTGCAGTATATCCTCGGTGATCAACCGTTTGGGGATCTGGAGATTCTCTGTCGACGGGGGGTTTTAATCCCACGGTTTGCCATATCCCCCGTTACGAGGTTGGCAGCAGACTAATACCCTCCCCAGGTCTGACACAGAGTCATATACGTACGAAGCAGCCCGGTTGGTCCGGCAAATAGCGCTGGAGACGGAAGAAAAAGAGAGCTCATCACCACCTGCATCCCCATCTAGCAAGACCGCACCAAACCCGGTCCGCATCCTGGATCTATGCACAGGAACAGGCTGCATAGCACTCCTCCTACACGCGCTCTTGTCACCGCACTTTCCACGCCTCCAAATTACGGGCGTCGATCTAAGCCCCGTGGCTTTGAGCCTTGCCCGGAAAAACCTGGAGCATAATATCAGTCTCGATGTACTTGACTCTCGTGCGAGGGATGAAATCTCCTTTCACCGTTGTGATGTGCTAGCTCGCAGCACCAACAAGAGCGATAGCACGATCCCCGCCGTGGAAGACCTCCTCTCCCAACACGCCGCGTCTGAACTTGAGTGCGAAGCACTCCCCGCCATCGATCTCCTCATCTCTAATCCACCCTACATCTCCCCGTCTGATTTCCGTAACGGGACCACCGCGCGGAGCGTGCGGCTTTTCGAGCCGCGACTTGCACTCGTTCCGCCCATCACTCCAACTCCCAATACGCACCCCAATGCCAGCGTCAGCGCCGGCGATCACCCCGAGGATATATTCTACCAACGACTCCTGGAGGTATCGCTCGGCGTACGCGCTCGCCTTACGGTGCTGGAGTGCGGTGATAAGAAGCAAGCAGAGCGGGTTGTTGAGATGTTTCGTGGTAAGAGCGACGCACTGGGGAGAGAGGGTGGTATTGTTACTTTTACGGCGCGGATCTGGCCCGGGACGGAGGGGGAGTGTCGGGCTAATGGGTTTCATGTTGTGGATGGGTCGAGATGTGTTGTTATTCGGAGGGGAATGTCACTGTGATATATGATTCGAGGGAACGATTGGCGTCCAACTAGGAGAGACTCTGGCAGTGGCGGCGACTTTGGCTCGTGTCTGAGTGGTCGAAATGCCAGTCGCTGCAGGAGTGGGTGTCTACTATGTACTTTCAGGATTGGGGATGGATCGAGTAGGTAGCGATACAGTGTCACTGTTTTCTGATGTCAGCTGTTGACGGATATTGTCATTTGATACGGCTTTGACGATCAGCTCAACGCGAGCCTTGTACAGGGCTGGTCATTGCTTCGTATATAGAACAACCACCGAATTCGTGCGCAGATGCCCGTTCCATGGAAATCCAATATAAATTCGATGGCCTCGCATACTTCACGGATCCGGTACTCTCCTACAAGCCTTCCAGGTTCGAGAGCTGCGCCGAGTGTTGAACATACGCGATGATGGGATATCAATCAATGAAAATCTTAATCGTTACAATGCATTCAAGTCACCATGGTCAAAAAGTATGTACAGACAATGGGGCAGACGGCAGACCACTGAGCCAGGCCCTTTTTGGGGGGAAAGTATTAAAACAGAGTAGGGGGATGTGCACAGCGCGGGATTAATGGTAATGTACGTAAAGAGGGAGAAAGAGTGGGAGAGTTACCGAGGCAGCCTAGGATCAAAAGAGATCCCACTCATCTCAACGGGTCATGAGAATGCTCATACTCCCCAGAACGGTCGTCAAGCTCGAAGCGGGACTTCGTCATGACTCGTGCATGCGTGGAGCACATGCACCGTAGAAGTATAGAATGAAAGCGAGAAGAGAGTAATAAGGTGAACATCTCGCTCATAGGTTCTTCTTCTTCTGGGTAGAAGCAGAGTAAGTACGGTCGTCCTCACCCTCGACATCCTTGAGAATCGTCTCCATCTCCTTGGACTGGCGCTGCCACTCCTTCTCGCTCATCTTGGTCTCACGACGGAACAGCTCCTCGTTGGGCTTGCGGTAGCTGCCACCCAGGCGGTCCCACAGAGTAGTGAATTGACCATAGTTGTAGTTGAAGTAGAGGTGGTGCATGGTGTGGCACGCGGCACCATTGACGACGGGGCTGTTCGCCACGTACTCGCCGTCGTGGATGAAGACGGTCCACAGGTTAATGAACCCGAAGAGGAAGACGTAGGCAACCTTCTGCAGCGGGAAAATAAATGGGAAGACGTGGTAGGGCACGCTCTGGGACCAGCCGTCGAGAGGGTGGAAAGCGTGCGAGGCAAAGGGAGAGGGCATGATCCACTTGTGATGCGGCTTGTGGAGAGTGCGGTAGACGAGCGGGTGGTGCAGACCGCGGTGAATCCAGTAGATGAAGAAATCGGTGAAGAAGATGAAGATGGGGAACTGGAGGATGCTGTAGTAGGGGAAGGGCTCCTCGGCGACGGTATCGTAAAGCTTGGCGTAGCCTCGCACCTCGAGGACGAAAAAGGGTGCAGTGAGAAGGGCCATGGGAGGCATGGCGGACATGGCCTGCTTGATTTCCAAGGGGATTTGGCCCTTGAGGAACTTGGGGTGATTAAAGGTGGTTTTGTCCCAAACGAAGATGTACGAGGCGGTTGCGACGATGAAGTATACCAGAAGGCCGAAGATCCTACAATCGGAAAATCATGAATTAGTTTCTGAGAATATTGCGCGCATAGTTTACACTCTTTCAATGCTGGAGGAGTGGCAAGGAAGACGTGGCATCGAGCGCATACCATGTGATGAGGAAAAAGCTGGTGAATTGGCGGTAGATGTTATTCCGGGGCCAGGCGCTCAAGTAGGCATACTTGGACGGCTCCAGGTGAATCAACTGCGTGGCCGGTTCATAGATGAAGGGCTCCGCGGCGCCAAAGAGGGACAGTGTACTGTTGGCGGCATTGACAAAGGCCGGCAAGCCGACGGAGGAGGACAGGGAGGTCGGGAGAAGAGTCGAGTAGAGGCGATCACCAATGAAGGTGTCCCAGAGCTCAAGGATGATATCCATGATGGGCGTGAGGGTGTAGGCGAGGCGTGTTGTCGAGAAGAGAGGAAAGAGAGGTGGAAGGGGGGTGGACGGGGAGATAATATTTGGGGCGGCGAATAATAAATTCTGCCCGCATCACACCAGCGCGGAACGGGGCCTGCCGTTCAAGGTTGGGATGGCGCAGCTTCTTAATAAGCGGCCATTCTTGGAAGTACGAGGAGAAAACATCTACGGAAGTAGTATCATGCCATCTGGATGATTTGCAATTGATTTGGCTGTAATTGTCAGAGACATAGTGATTTTGAATGGCGTGGTACTTGATCCTCAAGCTCATGCCATTGCCAAGCCAAAGTACGGAGTACACGAAGTGCGCCGAAGGATGGAGGATGTTGAAGTCTGAAGAACGACCACACTTGGCCCGATCGGGCTAGTCAGGGGTTTTGTAGCCTGAGAAATAGGGCGTGAAGCGTTTCCTCAGGCCGCAGGGAAACAAGGCAGCCAGGCATTCAGGCACTCAGGCACTCCGGTCACCGGTCCAGGCCATATGCGGCGAGATGACTGACCCACTGGGCCACGACTCCGGTACTACCAAAGTAGTGCGGATGGACTGTGCATCCAAGCCAAGTTGGACAGATTGATAGAATGGTAAAAAGTGTCGAAATCTGTATGCTAAGTCTACGAATACATCTTGAATATTGTCATTCACACGACCTTTGACCGCTTGGGTTGCCTGCTCATCTTCATCCCATATCTTTGGTGAGAGTCTCTTCTACTCCGTACATTATCCTCCCTAGGCTGAATGCAAACGGGTCCTCCCCTCTCTCTCCGTTGTAGTCAGTTGGCCGGGAGTCGCCTTCTTCCCCCTCTTTCTATCTGGCCACTTCCTGTCCTGAATGACTTTCGGCCGAATATCATAGTTTTTGGACTGAGTTCGGTTCTCCTCCACTCGGAACCACTCCGGACCACCGTCGTAAGGTTCCCATCACCTGCGCTTCTCGGCTCCTTTGGGCTCGCTTCTCGCGCCAACGGTAGCCGCCCCGTTCCCATCTCCACCCCCCAAACTCAACTCAACCTTCCCGCTGCCAGCCTCTTCCTTCTCCTCCTCCTCCTCCTCCACCACCCCCCTCTCGTCCGAACTTCTTCCACCTTCAATCTGCGTCGACATTCCAACCCCCCTCCCTCCATCCACCCGACCGTCGATCCACTCGATCGTTTCTTCTCTCATTCGACCCCTTTCACCATCATCATCGGGCTAGCTGCCTGGTGTCGTTCACCAAGCAGCAATCGCGCCTCCAGCGATCGCAGGGTCAGTCAATTGAATCGCCGTTCAAGCTGCGATCCTTCGTCGCGAGCTGTCGCTGATCCCGACCCCTTCATTATAGAGCTCGTTTGTATAGCAATCTCCTCTCTTTGACGTGACACCGTCCGATCCGTCAAGCCAGCCATGTACAACACCCACCGCGGGATGGTGCCCGCCCCCAACTCCCGCCTGACGGAGTTGCTCGACCAGCTGCGCCAGGAGTTTGAGAGCCAGTCTCGCAGCACCGGCGAATATGAACATCAGTGTATGTTCCCTACTTTGTGTCTTCGCATAAATGCCCGATCAGCTCTTCTCTGCATTTCTTGGCTTCCGCTCCTCTCCAATATTTCAAGTGTCGCCCAGTCCATCAATGGCTGAAGCGCTCTCTCTTATGGGTCGCGAAATTTCGCTGAAATGTTTCTAACTGACAGATCACGCAGTGACCGGACAGCTCCAGGAGATGGAGATGATCCGTCAGAAGGTATACCAGCTGGAGCAGACTCAGATTAAAATGAAGGCAGAGTGCGTTCTCCCAGGATTCTAGACTGAACTAGATCAAATATCCTCCCCGCTCCACTCCTTTCTGCGTCCTGGCTCTGGCGCAAAGCAAAGACAAACTTTGCTCGCCTATGGCGCGCACTCGCGAATTCTTAGGAGTCTCATGCGACTAACATTCTACGCGCTACAGCTACGAAGCTGAGATCCGAATGTTGCGACACGAGCTCGAGCAGCGCGGCGTGCAACCCGTTTCTTCGCATATCGCGCCCGCGCAGCACACCGGTCCTCAGGCGCAACCACCGTCACTGGGCCACGGCCCCAGCAACTTGTTTGGTGGTATTATGACCAACCAAGGAGGTAGTGGTCCCGGTCTTGCCCCTCCCCCCTCCCAGGATCAGCAGCCTTCCCAGCATACCCTTCAACAGCCTGCCTCGGCCGCCCAGCCTGGTGCGCCGCAGCCCCCGCAGAGCTTCCCTGGAGGATATCAGCCTGGTGCTGCTGTGAACGGTATGTTTGCATAAGTGGCGATGTGTTTTCAGCTTCGCTAACGTGTTCGACCACTTTGGGTCGCATCTTTACAGGCTATGGACCTCCCCCTCCTCCTACTGCATCTCCTGGCCCTGGTAAGGGTCGTCGCACCGCACCTGGTCCCGCCACCCCTCAGCAGACCCAGATCGCCTACCCTGATCCCCGTGCGTCGCCTCAGATTGCTCGTCCCACGCCCCCAAATCAGTCTCTCGTGCGCGCTGATCGCCCGGGTAACATGCTTGCCAACTGGGACCCGGCGGATCTCCCCGCATCGCAAAAGCGCGAGGGCTCGGATTGGTACGCCGTGTTCAACCCGGAGGTTCAGCGTGTGCTGGACGTCGACCTGGTGCACCATCTCAACCACGACAGTGTGGTCTGCTGTGTTCGGTTCAGCCGTGATGGTAAGTACTTGGCGACGGGCTGCAACCGCTCCGCGCAGATCTTCGACGTGACCACGGGTCAGAATGTGGCGACTTTGCAGGATGAGAATGTCGACAAGGATGGTGATCTCTACATCCGTAGCGTTTGCTTCAGTCCGGATGGCAAGTACCTTGCCACCGGTGCGGAGGATAAGCAGATTCGAGTGAGTACCTTGGACCCCGTCAATCTCTGTTG
This sequence comes from Penicillium janthinellum, assembly GCA_027569415.1. Classification (NCBI taxonomy): domain Eukaryota; kingdom Fungi; phylum Ascomycota; class Eurotiomycetes; order Eurotiales; family Aspergillaceae; genus Penicillium; species Penicillium janthinellum. Next base: position 45,902 of record JAPDFA010000038.1, read on the forward strand.
AGCCCGAATTCCGATATCAATCCGAGTCGTTGTTGGTGAACGAGGGCGGACATTGCCGTGCATCAGTGAAACTTGATAACTGACAATCATTAAACGTTTTATAGGTCTGGGATATTGCTGCACGTACCATCAAGCACATCTTCAGCGGTCACGAGCAGGACATCTACTCCTTGGACTTTGCCGGCAACGGTCGCTACATTGCTTCGGGCAGTGGTGACAAGACTGTCCGTTTGTGGGACATTCTGGATGGCAAGCTCGTCTACACCCTGAGCATCGAGGACGGCGTCACCACGGTGGCCATGTCCCCCGATGGTCACTACGTGGCAGCCGGTTCGCTGGACAAGAGCGTGCGAGTGTGGGATACCACCACTGGCTACCTCGTGGAGCGTCTGGAGAACCCCGACGGCCACAAGGACAGCGTGTACTCGGTTGCCTTTGCGCCCAACGGCCGCGACCTGGTTAGCGGTAGTCTGGACAAGACTATCAAGTTGTGGGAGCTTACCGTTCCGCGGGGCATGCACCCTCACAGCGGCGTCAAGGGCGGCAAGTGCATTCGCACTTTCGAGGGCCACAAGGTGCGTTTCAAATCATCCTGACTGAACCAATTCGGTTCTTGCTCTACCATGCCACCCGATGATCCACTGGGTATGATGATTTGCTGGATACTGACTACTGCGTTCTATAGGACTTTGTGCTTAGCGTGTGCCTGACGCCCGATGGACAGTGGGTCATGAGTGGTTCGAAGGACCGTGGTGTCCAGTTCTGGGATCCAGTGACTGGCAATGCCCAGATGATGCTGCAGGGCCACAAGAACTCTGGTGAGTCTATCGTCCGATAGTTGGTATAAGCCGGGGTCGATAGTGTGCTGTCATACCTGCCATCACCTGTCGCTTGGGCTTATCCCGTCTTATCACCTCGTTCTCGTTCGATGTCTGGGCGGATGTCGCGCTCGTCGATCATTCTTGCTAATTCTCCGCGGATAGTCATCTCGGTGGCCCCCGCCCCGACCGGCAACCTCTTCGCAACTGGCAGCGGAGACATGCGTGCACGGATCTGGAGGTAAGCAATCGCTATTCATGTCCATTCTTATGATCGTCTGCGCCCATTCTTTGCCCTCTCCCCTATCCCATACTATCGGGCCCACGATCGTCGTTCCGATCCAGCGCCTCCAGCATTGTTTTTCTGCTCTATCCGCGATCGATCATTTTTCTTTTCCTGGCGCGGATATGATATTTTGGCAGCCTACTGACCCGCTGGCTTCTTTCACCCCCAGATACTCGACGTACACAGGACGGTAAAAGGGATCGGCTCAGCTACGGCGCAATATGACTTTACTTGCTTGGATTCCTTCGTAGCCAGGTTCAGGCTTGAATTTGACGGTGTCTTTATGTTACTCGTGTTACCAATTCTCTTCTTGATTGCTTGATATCTTTTGGATCAATTCTGGTGTCTTTGTTTTGAATAACGCACATGCACAGTTTATTTGGACTAGTAGTCGTTGATCATCGTAAAAGTCAGCCGTACGGAGTAGACTGCGAAGCTCTGCCACAGTATCTATCTCCTGGATTTTCTGGGCTCCTTCCATTGTCTCCAGCTCATAGCATCTCCGTGGGATCTGTTGATAGCAGATACCTCTATCAATAAGCGCTCCCTCATCGCATCTCCGTGGGATTCCTCTTGGTAGACAGATAAGTCGTCCTGCACCTCATCTCCACGGAAACTTCTAATCTCAACCAACTCCCATCCCCCTAGTACCTACTCTACCGAGTGTATGCACTGTCAGCCAGTAGTCCCTCTCTCTAATCAACCAATCCCCGTCCCGACTCCCGAAGCCTCATCCAGTCTCAGAACGCCCCCTTATGGCTGAACCCGCACAAGAAACCCGGACCAGGCGGGCGCATGACCAAGTGACCACACCCGCTCTGGGCAAGTTGTGTCGCACAAGAGAGGTGCGAATTGCCCCAGACCAGCAAATCAAAAGGGGTCTTCTAGCCCGCTGTGTGTGCGAAAGTACCGTCCCATCTACTCCATAAGTTAGTAGGACGGCCAGTTGTAAATACGATATTCCCAAAATCAAAAATGACAGGTTTTAATCAAAACAGCAACCATAATTCAGAAATTAGAATTAGCTTAACAGACAAGCCCCACGGCCCGACAGCCTGGAATAGGGGATCCAGCTGGAGTCCTGGACAAGCCATGGCCCCGTTTCCTTCTGCCTCTGGACCCTCCTTCCCGTCGGAATCGCCATAGACTCAAGGGTGAGAGCTTAAGCCAGAGCCAGAGCCAGAGCCGCGGAAGTCGACTCGTCAATCCGAGAATGGGTGGGTTGTGGATGTTGACCCTGCCACCCTGGAGGGCGATCATTATCTACCCAGACTCCAGGGTCAGGGCTCCAGTGGGACTGTCCAGGACGGTGATCGTGATCCGCGGAGTTTGCGTTGGGAGGTGTGGAGCCGGAGGTGAGTTATGGCCCTTGGGTAGATTGTTGATAAGTTGAATGACCGTATGGACTCCATGGAGGGCTAGTAGGGTACAGGGGGTTTACCTTATGAGTGTGATGATATGATGATATGACCATAGGTATTTTGAATAGGCACGATGGGAGTATATCGCTAGCTGTGTGGGCATGCCCAGTAACCCTGATCACCTAACCTAGACAGAACGAGATCTATAAGATGAGAAGCATACACATTTTGTGATGAGATGTACGTCCCTCCAATAGCAGCAACTAGCAGTCCCAGTAAACACAGGAAAGACTGCGTATTCTCAATATCGACTAATATAAACTGCGAACCAGCGGACCACCTCAGCCTTCGCCTAGGTACTTGTGTACCACTACCTTCTCCGGTCTATCAAGTGTACAGCACTACGCTGGTACATACTACCATAGAGTCCGACTCCGTCCTACGCACTTAGTATAAACAGTGTAGCTAGCCAGCCTGTCATGCTGCAAAGATGCAAAAACGCTTGACTAGCTTCTGCCACTACCAACGGGACGGTCCCGACAGCATGGAGCGCTACTGTACGTGGGTGAGACTTAGCGGCTGCCTGTCGGGAACTCGGGGTCAGGAGTCGAGAGGCAGAAGTCGGAATGCGGATCTTGAGAAAGATTTTTTCAAACCTTTTTTTAATCGTCTAGACTCACTGGATACTGTCTACATCCAAGGATGATGTCTAGGACGTGGTTTCGAGTCCGTTGTCCCGGAAGCTAGACTGCCGAACTAGCAAGTCACGACGGTAAGCAGTAACATCGATGATCATCATACAGTCTGTGCAGATTTGGATCGGGCACCCTGATGTACGGTCCAGTAGGAACGAGTCAGCATCATTCATGGCATGGCTTTTGCCCCTGTCATCATCACGATTCACTAGCAAAGAATATCCAGAAACTGGGCACGCTACTCGACGGTCCACCGTATGCCCGACTCGGACCAGGATTCTCCACCCGATCAGATCATCATCTCAGTCCACATGCACTGGAATTAACTATTTAACAATTTAACTACGTACTTATTTCTTCCGCACGCGCAGTCTCACCTGCCGAGAAGTCCGAGACCCATTCTAATTTCTAAATTCTGGCATGCGTTCGTGAGCAAACCAGGGCCTAGCCTAGCCTCCTCCAATATCCATAGCCCATTAGGTAGTAGTTACATGTACTCCATATTCAATGCTGCCTCCCCGATCTTCCCCCTGCAGGAACCAGCAAGAACCGAACCGGAGGCCGAACGCGAGCGCCTCCTGATGCATCAGCAGGACAGACTCTACAGAGAACTGACATTACGGAGGTAATAATGTCCTGTAGATAATGTGTAGACGTGCAGCCTCGGATGAGTGCCGTGGGCGTACTGGAGATGAAAAAGGAATATTGGATCTTGCGGAGACGTGGGCTGTCATTTCGAGGAGATCATGCGTATCTATTGCGGTATACTATGTGCTAGACTAAGTAGTTGGCTATATGTTGTATGCGAATTGACGTGCTCAAGCCAAGAATCATGGGAACTGTTCGTATTCTCCGTACTGTAGAATTACTTGAACCCAAGTTACTGGGTAGCAAGGCCAAGGCTTCTCTGTATTCACTGTTCTTTCGACTCCCTCCACGAGTCTCAGTCCACGACCGACAGCAATCAAGGTGACACCAGAGTAACGAGATCGTCCGAGAAGCGTGACCAGTGACCACACATCTCATTCCAAGCCATCAGCCTAAGCCAGAATCCCGAGGAGATCGCCCAGCCAGATCTGGGCCATGATCCATCGAGGCCAGCCGCCAGTCACACCAGTGGGCACCCACTACCACCACTACAGAGCTCTGACCACGGCCATGGGCCATGGCCAGGACCAGGGCAAATCTGGGAGCTGAAACCGATCGGGAGGGTCAGCCAGCAAAAGGAATTTCCAGGGCCATGGGCGGCTAACCAGGATATTCGCTGAACGTTGTTTGCCAGTTTGGACCTTGGGGGGTCCTCCCTGGAAGCAGCTAAAGCGGGGGGATCGGACGCTATTGGCGACTATCGGGCGGGCGCAGCCGGTGAACAGGCCAATCACTGTGATCTGTGGTGATTGCGAACCTTGCCAGACTCAGAGTCGCTGGTGAGGGTTTTGGAGCCATGGCCATTGGGTAGAGCGAGCTGCAAAAGTGGGAACTGGTACTTCAAGACTTGTCTCTTTTCAGACCTGCCACCCAGCCCACCCCTGCTGCGGGCTTGATCCGGGTGGAGGAGATGGGATAATCATAGTCAGACTGGGGGCACTGGGTCTGGGGGGTGGACTCGGTGGAGGGTGTGAAGAAGAAGTACTAAAGTAACTTGGTCAGGCAAGTCCAGTCGTTCTCTGGAGACTCTGGGGGGGGATGTTGACCAGTGAGATGGGGAAGGAAACGAGGTATACCGTATGCCCTGGGTCGAGGCCCCCCTGACGCAGGAATAGTAATCAGTCAATCAGTGTCGTAAAGATGGAGATTTGGGGGCGGGACTTGGGCTCTTCTCCGGGCTCGAAGAGAGGCTGACTTGAAAGCTGAAGCTGGTTTGACTTGACCTGTCGACTTGGTAGGACTCGGTAATTCTGTTCGAGTGCAGATCGCCCGTCCACATTGCAATGGAAGTCCGAAGGCCCGGCCCGCCCTCGAGGGAAATGCAGTTGAAGCTGATTGCTTTTTTATTAAAAGAAAAAATTCTTCTATTGTGCTCCTTAATAGTTTGTTTTTGAAGATCTGAAGAATGGACGGGGAAATAGGTACAGTAGAAGAAGACCAAGGCAACATACTGAAGTTCACACTCGTCTCTGTATAGCTTCAAATTGCACGAAAAGAGAGTGACAAACAGCCCGGGCAAGTCGTGGTGGGCCAAAATGTCGCTGGGCGGCTGTCAGTGGTCGAGGGGAGACAGTCACGCCCCCAAGTCCTCGTTTTAGTTAGCACCAGACTACCAGGAGGTAAAAACAGTTTATTCTGAGTTATTCTTATTACGATTCTTATTATTATTATTATTTTTTAGTTGGAGTAATAATATCAATATCTCATCCTCCTACCTACGAGGCGACGGGCCACTAAACCCAATCCAGCCGAAAATTAGCTAAAATCCTCGCCAGTCGCGGCTGCGATTGAATTCGCCTGGGGCCACACCGAGATTCTTCGCTTGTCCCCCCTCCTCTCGCCTTCGAATCAGAGAATTGACCTGCTAATGGAAAAGGATTGGGCATGATAATGGAAACGGAAATGGACCGCGATTCCCATCTTTTTCTTTCTCCTGATTGCGGGGATTGCAATGACAATCGGTTGAAACTGGACGGTTGGCTCTCGTGATACAGCAGGATCTGCCTGTCCGAAATGGATGCATCGTCAGTGGAGCTGGGACTTTTTTTTTCTCTCAGGTCGCGCCTCATGAGATTTGATTCTAGATTCTATAGGTAGATTAATCATGGTTTTTAACTATGTTTCTGGTTCTGTTTCTCTACTCCATATACCGAACCCTGCAAATCACATCCATCTCATCGCACCAACGTGTATCATCATTGCCATTGCTGATCATTCCCGACTCTCGTTCTTTCATTCTCATTCGCATTTTATATCACTCTCATTCTATAATCCAGAAAATCACCATTTTCTTTCCCCCGTGAGATCGCCCCTGCAAGTCGGGCCCTCGAACTACTCCCCTTTCCGGGTGGCCGAACGTCATACTGGACAAAGGTGAAAGGACAACCCTTCCTCTGGATCTCTCCTCGAGTCCACTGGCGCCTCTGATCCACTCATTTTCACCCGATGAAACTAAAAAGATTATTTCGTTGAGCTTGGACTTTGCCATTTTGACTACTGTTTGACGGCGGACGACGCGGGTGATCACCACTAGTTCCTCGGGCCTCCAGCGTTGTGGTCACTGCTGGGTCGATCCATTCAACTGGGCTCGAACTTCTCTGTGTTCTTCAGCCCACCCTGCAGCCCGTGGGAAATAGTCGTGGAAGTTGCGCCTCTTCCGAAATTACTCGTTTAATTCTTTTCTGCGCTTGTCAAAACGGTCTGCCTCGTTCCGTGGAGATCGCTATATAGATCGATCCGTGACACCCCCCCGGCTCCGACCTGGATCATTGCATCTTGGCTCTGCGCGACCATCTTGATATATCTTGGATATATCCCATCTTGCAACAATAAGTTGAGTCTTTGAGTCTGCCAGGATATCATATTCACATTCGAGAGTGTGCCAGCACCATCACTGTCGTGCATCTGCCCAGCTGGGTTGTCTATTTCGATACTTCTTTGCCACCTCCTCCCCTGGATTTCCTTCTTCTTCGGACAAAACCAAAATCAACCTGTTCAGAAAGAACCAGCATCTTCTTGTCTACTATCCCAGCAGACAGGCACAAGGCAAAAGCAAAGGCAAAAAGCAAAAACCGGGACCACAGAAGTCCGCCCGAGTACGTGGCTCAGGGCTGTCAGGCTGCCCAGTCAGGGTTTCACTTTGCCGCTTCAGAGCTTCCCAGAGACTCTCTTGCCCCCCTGGTCTCTTTTGTTCTTCAATCTATCCCATCTTCTCGCTGTCCTACTCATCATGGAAACCGCCGAACCGGTCTCCTATGATTTCCCCGGCCACGGCGTGGGCTCATTCCCCCGGCGCGCCATGGACTCACCTCTATACTCATACTATTCCCACCCACCCTCAACCCCATACACGCTGCCCTACCAACCGACTCCCACGTCGGCCGCATACAGTTTTGGCTCGGGCATCTTGAGCCAGCCCTCGCATCCGTACCAGTACTTCCTGGGCAGTCACAATCAGCCATCGCTGGGCTCGCCGGTCCGTCTATCATCGGACAACCACCAGCCTCAACATGCTCACCACGCCCATCACCAGCAACATCATTCCCAGCAGCACCATCATTCCCAGCAGCACCATCATCAACCCCCACCAGCGCTGCAATCTCTCCCAGAAATCCGCCCCGCAAAAAACGCCATCAACCAAGTCCCCACAAGGCCCGCCGACTTCACCTCCGCAGCCAACGCAAACGCACTTCCCTCCTCAACCAGCATCGACACCACCACGAAAACCGGCACAGAAGCCGAGTTTTCCACCGAAGTCGACGTCCTCATGAAAGCCATCCAGTCCAAGCCGGGATCCTCGACTTCCCCAGTGCCCATGCAGCAGTCCCTGCCGCCGCTGCAGCAGCTCGCGCCGCCAGGGTATCCGAGTTACGCGGGGTATCCAATGTCGCCGCCACGCAGCTTGCTGTCGAACGAGGGGCAGTTGTCGCGGTCTGGGAAGAAGAGGAAGTATACGTGTATGTTGCCGAATTGCGGGAAGAGTTTTGCGCAGAAGACGCATTTGGATATTCATAATCGGGCTCACTCGGGTGAGAAGCCTTTTGTAAGTTGGCCGATCCGCTTTCCCCTTGGAACTTGGAGACTTTGAGAACGAGGGGATGAATAGCATGGGAGAAGGCGAGCAGAGAAGTGAACAATACGCTGACCAGAAAAACAGATCTGCAAGGAGCCCTCATGCGGGCAGCGGTTCTCGCAACTGGGTAACCTCAAGGTAATAAGCACACCCCGTCCCACCTGTATATCTTACACCTGGAAATGAACTACACGGTCATACTAACACACCCAACCCAGACCCATCAACGCCGACACACCGGCGAAAAACCCTTCAAATGCGACATCTGCCACAAGCGCTTCGCCCAGCGCGGCAACGTCCGCGCCCACCAAATCACCCACCTCCAAGCAAAACCCTTCACCTGCCTCCTCGACGACTGCGGCAAGAAATTCACCCAGCTGGGCAATCTCAAGGTAAAGCCCTGACAACCCCCGCCCCAAAAAGCAAAATGCAAGAAGCAAAAGACTTACCAAGGCGTCGTCGGCACAGTCCCACCAAAACAAATTCCACTCCACCACCCTGCGCAATCTAACCCTCCGCTTCGCATCAATGGGCGACGCGGCGTCTATGAGTCCCGCAGACCGCGAGTTGTGGGAGTACTTTGCGGAGCTGTACAAGAACAGCAATAAGGGGATTAAAGGGCGGGGGAAGGATAGGCGGATTTCGACGACGGGCCATGGTCACGGCCACGGTCACGGTCACCGCGGCCACGGCCACGGCCATGGGGCGCGGATGTCGTCTATGGAATCGGATGAGGGGGAAAGGAAGGGGTATGAGGATGGGATGGGGGGGATGGGGGTTGTAATGGGGATGTATGCGGGAGCGAGTCCGAATGGGGGGTCGACTTGTAGTGAGGGGGAGGAAGGGTATTATCTTGAGAGGAGGTGATGATGCTGGTGTTTGATGTTGACGTTGATACTAATATTGACGCTGGGATGGGCATGTTTGGTTGTCGTTTTGTGTTGGAGGGAGCATCCTGGGGGGGGGGGGGGGGGGTGGTTTTGGATCTCTGTCTCGGCTTTTCTCAATCCCTGTTACATTATTATGTACATGATGCGATGAGGGCCTTGTTCAGTTTCTGGGGTTTGCCTTGTCTTGTCTTGTTTTTGTGATATCCATATCCATTCTGTTTCATGTCGGGGTTTACATTATACCTGTCGTTTCTAAACTGTTCTTCTCATCTTCCTATGTACAAAACAGTGTATGTATCCTACCTAACCGAGCGGATTATTCGGGTTGCCGTCCTTGGACGAGGGCTTGTTTGGAGAGCGGATAGGGTTCACCTCGCATAGATTGGTGTGGAATGAGATCCGTTCGGTGCACGGTACTCGGTCAGATGTCTATTCAAAGCCCAGAATACGTTAATAGGCAAAGAGCCAGAGAATTGAGGAGCATAGGCCAATATCGAGTCGGGCACTGTATCCAGTTGCACAGAGATTGAGTTAAGGAGCTATGTGCTACCACTTGGGTATTCGGCATAACCAAGGATGGAGTTAACCTCCAAGTCGTCAAAGCTTCGGGGACTTGGCCCGGTATTACTTTAGCTTGTGGCCCAAATCCAAACCTGCGCCATCGCCTCATTCATGCTTTAGGAGGAGTACTTTTCAAGCTTCTTTAATTCTTGGCTAATGGCAATTGTATTCATTTGCGACAGCGCGCAAAGTCTCGAGTTTTGAGTTCAGTTCGTAGTGTACAAATCCAGTGTAGACGGCAGATCAAATCAAGATCCACCACAACATCCACAGATCAGAGGGAGACAGGAAAAGAGAAAAAAAAGGACCATGCAGAAATCATAGTTCGAAAGGTAAAAACAGAATCAAGTCGCAAAACCAGGGCTAAGTCTCAGTGCTCAAAATCTCCTTCGATCCAATCGTGGAATGCGAATACCCCAGGTCTCCATCTCATTGCCCATCCGCATCGCCAATGTGAATGTCGCCATCAGCCGCGGTATCCACCGGGGCGTTAGTGCCAACCGGAGTGGCATTGACTAGCGCATCGGAGATGAAAGCGTCCTCGACGGCGGCCTTACGGCGGAAGACACGCAGCCAGCGGCGGCCCCACTGGCGGAGAAGAGCGTCTTCGGGCATATCGCCGGAACCATCCCCGCGCTCCATGAGCTCGTCATTGCTGCCGGAGGCGACGGAAACAACAGCATCCTCGATGAACTTGAAGAGATTCCTCATTTCCACGCGTTCACGGGACAGGGTCTCATCCAGAACGCTGAGCTGGGGCTCGTAGAGGCCCTTCTGCGTGCGAGCCGCGACGATCTGGCGCATGCGGTTGGTGACTTTGCCGACGGTGGCGGAAATCATCTCGTAAATATGAGGCTTGGAGAGGATGGCGCCGGCGTCAATGTGCTCGGTGAGAGCCCACTCCAGTACGGAAAGAGGGCTGATAATGGTGTAGTTGAGCAGTTTGTCGACAATGTTAATAGCAATGCCCGGCTGGTCAGCCCAGTATTCCATGACAGAGGTGATTATTTGCAAACGGGCTTTCTCCGAGGCTGCGCCGATGGCGAGCAGACGGTCCTTGTTGCGCTCGATGCAGGACAGGACATGCGATAGAGACTTGGAACCCACAAAGCAGATGGACGTGACGAGGGCATCGGTCGAGGGAACCTTGGGATCTTCCACGCCCAGACCCTGCGCCTGCTCCTCAATGGCTGCAATGATGGGCTGGAGTTCATCGTCGCTTGCCTTTTTGCGGATGAGCTGCATGAGCTCTTGACCTTCCTTTGAATACGGGGTTGCTATTCACGGAGTTAGTGGATTGTGGACTGTGCATAAAGGGGGCAGTACGGTGGCAGCCGCATTTATACGTACTTTGGGAGGAATATTTGAACTCGGGAGTGTCCTTCTCCTTGCCTTCTGTGATCAGAGGCAAGTAAGGCTCGGGCAGAGTACCCTTAATACGCTGCGCAAAGCTGAGTCGGATTTCCTTGTCCAGTGCTCCGGTAATGAAGGCCTTCCGAGGATGCGTGGGAGGCAGCTCGAGATCCTCAACCCTAATGGTACATTGTCAGCATCTTGCACCCCGAACCATTGTGCCTCCGGCCGAATCATGTGACTTACCATTCGCTCCACTTCCAGGTGAAACCAAAGTTACTCAAGTGGTGGGCGAACCAATCCAAGAACCGGTTGCTCAGCTCCAGGTCCATAGTGTCCAGGCTGTTATACAAGAACCGAATGGCACGACCCAAGCTTGGCGCGATTGCCGCAGGGGCGATCTTGCAGCACTCAGTTAAGACGGAGTGATAATACACAAGCTTGTGTTCCGGCGTAGGCAGCTGGAACAGCTGTGAGAAAACCGCATCCACCGCCACATCCTCGGGCTTCCACGATTTGTTCTCACTCGCAATCTCACGCATGCGGTCAAATGGAGTGGCACGCTTGACAAAGGTGTCGCGGGTGTAGTAGCAATCCACGTCGATAAGGTACTTAGCCGTAGCGACGCGGTTAAAGTCAAGGAGGTTAAGCGTGTCCACCAATGCGTCCCTGAGGAGCACAGAGGTGATGTCCGAAGCGGGAGGCACAGTATCGACTTCCTGATCGGCGTAGACCGAGAGGTAGACCTCCGGGAAGAGAGCACGAGGGCCGTACGGCACAGGGTTTGGGACAATTATTTGCGGGAAGGCAACCTTGCTCGCGACCTCGAACGGCTTTTGCTCTTCGCCCTCTGATTCCCGCACATCCTTCCATGGACGGGGGAGGCACTTCAGTGTCCAACCTTGGCTGGCCTCACCTTGGAGCTGGCGCTGGAGAACACTGATCAGGCTGGAACCAGCCGCAGACTCATTCTCTTCCGGACTGAAGGTATTTACCAGGTCCACCAAGGCGTGGGGAGTCGAGGCAATGATGTCGGTCTTCTCCAGCAGCGCGGAAGCCTGAGATTCCAAGCCAGTGGCGGGGGACGCCATGATGTAGGGGATGGTAAAGAGGATGATTTTGACAAGCTCCAAACCAAGCAACTGTATCCGTGAAAGACGATTAGCACAAGGCCAGTGGTCTGGTTCTAAGACACAACACTTACGTCTTCTGAGGATGCGGTCTGAAGGTCAACCGCACGGGCGAATAGCTCTTCCAGAAGCGCGAAAACGCCATCGCCTTCAAAGAGAGGCTGGAGACATCCCAGGAAGCGGACCAGAAGCTTGACCTCGCGCCATGACCCAGAATCGATGTATTGCTGCAACGCCGCGGCCGCCTTCTTCAAGAGTTCCGCTCCCAGTTCCGGCTTGTTGTTGGAAGCAAATAGGGCTGTCGCGGCAACGAAAGGGATTTTCATGGGTTGTTCGAGGACACTAATTGGATGAAATTGGATTGTCAGTACTCGCGTGGAAGTCGTATCGCAAGGGCATAGTCTCGTACAGGTCCAGAGAAATGTTGATCAAGGTGTCGCGAAGCTCCTCATCGTCGTAGTTATCAGTCACAGTCTTCGCGATCCCGACAACATCATCCTCCACTCTCCGAGCAGCCTAGATAATGGCTTCAGTATCAGTAACTGGTCCGCAATGACCGTCGCAAACAAAGCGCCGGGAGATTGGAAGGGGAGGTGATCCTACCGATTCTGCGATGGTCAGAAGCTGCCGGCGAACCTGCACAAACAGTGGCTCCTCGTATCTCCGTCGCTGAGGGCGGCGATCGTAGTCCTCCTCATCTGGAATTGGCTATGGTCAGCAGCGCGTAAAAGAGACATCCAGGAGGATCACTCGCCTCGATAGCGGCGTTTGCGCCCACCACCACCACCACCCCGATAGCCATTGTTCCGGCGCTCGTAGTCGGCCATTGTGAGTGGGGATTGTGACGACAATCAAGTGGTCCAAGAGCTTGAGAAATGGCTGAGATTCAAAATGGTTCCAGCGGAGGAGAGCTTCCCCAAAAGGTCGACGCCAGCTCGGAAAATCAGATAATCCGGTCCGAGCTCCCTGCATTAAACGCGAAGACTAAAAGGCGGGACTGAGCATAGTTACTGACCGCTTGTTGGTCAATTCAGAGTCTCAGTCCTTGTTGATTGCTTGGATACGCCGCAGCAGGATGCATGCAATGGCACAATGTCTGCTTTGAATGAGTGAAAAAGCAGTGCATAGTGTCAAGTTGTTCCACAATTGGTCCCCATCGAAGCTCACCCCATCGTGGAACCATGGACGGCCACGGCCCAGAGGATGCTGTGAAGCATACTGAGCATCTCCCACCCCGGATTTTTGTGGTCAAAGATATTGTGTTGTCTTTCGACTCATTTATTCCGCACTATGAAGAAAAGTTCTTCCTGAAGCAGGGAAATCATTATGTCACCTCCAATCCAGATGAGATGCTCGGTTCTAGTATCTGTACATATCCACCTGCATCTGCGTTCTACTCGGCAGATGATGAGAGCTCAGACGTGCCTGGTTCAAGGCTTGTGGAGAAGGCAAAGGCTATAGCTCTGGAAGCTCAGCTATTAGATCCCAAGGGGCCCAAATGCGAGTGGACTGAGTTTCTGAGAGTCAATCTCTTTGAGAGCTTCGAGAAGAGGGACTTGACCAATTTCAAACCGCAGTAAGTGCCGTTAGACAGGCAAAAGATTAGCCTGTTTTATTTCGGAAATGTATCTAATCGGCGCAAATTGTAGGGAGTCTAGGAACAGATTTAGCACAGTCAAGATGTGTGTCAACCCATTGGCATCGGCCTACAACTTTGTGGTGTACTAATATTTTCCAGTGCACGGCAGTTGAGTTTCAATGAGCGGCTCGCCACCTACTATAAGATACCACCATCTTTGAAGGATGAGCCTGAATGGACATTTGGCTTCAAAATGGCAACCATTGATGATGATCGAATATCGCAATCCCTGCCACAGCTGAACTACCCCTGCTCCTTTAATAGTCAAGTCTTCGAAGACATGGGCCTCCATGCTTACTACCACTGGCCTCCCAGTGAAGGCCTTTGCTTTCCTTGGGCGGTCGTTCAAGTCGATGACGATTATACACATTGCAAGTCCCAGGCCCTCTTTGACGTGACATTTGCCCTCAGTATCCTTCGGCAGCTGTACAAGAGGTGTGGAAGGACCATCGAGGAAACTCCACCGGTCATATTTTTTACATGTTCGAGACCAACTGTCTCTGTATGGATTGCCTGGCTTTATGCTGATGAGGATCGTGGGGCTATTTTAGTAAGTGCAGGATGTCTTTCTCTATTTTCTTGCATGTGTCTAACGATATCAAGGACTGGGCTTGCATCTGGGAAACCAGGCTCGATCTTGTTTGGGGGGTACTTGCGCTTCAAAGAATTATTGAGAATATGGTTCTTTGGGCAACACGTTCTCTCAGACCAGATATATCCGCATTAATCGGTCAATTGAATGTGTCCAGTGATGACGAACAAGACGATGCGTGGACAGAAGCGAGTTTCCACAGCGCCAAAACCACCATTTCAATTGACAATTCTTTTAAGAAGACGTCTGCCCACAATGTCCCAACACCACCCGCAGAATACCCCAGTCTTCTATCACATCTTTGTCCCCCTCGAAGTACGGACGTGATACACTTTCCTCTGCAGCATACAAGTTTGAGCAAAAGGCAGCGGCTGAGAGTCAAGCTTCCCGGTTCCACCGCTAGATATGTCACATACGGCAAAGAGGATAATGCGACTCCCTCATACTCCAGCGATGCGACATCCGCGGATATTCTTGAAGATACTGAATACAAGATAGCCGACAAGAACGGCGCCAGGGAAATTATGGACCTGTCGCGCTCCAAAGATTTGATAAAACTTGATCGCCAGCAGAACCAAGCTGACAGCACCATCTCACGCGGGAAACGCCAGCGTAACACCATACTAAAAATTATTGATGGGTTGAGAGCCGCATGGCTTATCGAAATCACCTGGAGGGCATTGGACAGCTGGTTATGGGCCCCCGGCTCGATGGACCAACTCGACCTGACCGTGGAAAGAATCAATGACTTTATTAGGGCAGTTGACGTGCCAGGGTTATTCGAAGTCTCCGTTGACCAACTTTTTGAGGGTCACCGCTCGGAAGACATCAATATGGCCCTCTGCTGCATGTTGGCAAATGACGTGCACGGCTTGAGGCTGGTTCTAGCCGATGCGCTTCGATGTTTTGAGGCCAAAACAATCATCGACATTCTGCAGGAGGAGGTCAAGAAATTGCCTGCGAAAGAGAGATCACAGATCGAAACGCAGGCACGGGAGTTTCTTCAAATTACTGCGGAGGGTTGAAGTAGATTATGTGTAGAATTTACTGGCCATCCTCGTCTCGGGGATCTCTGTCACTCTTGCAGCTCTAGGAAGATTGCGGTCTCAATTTTTTTCATGCAGAATTTCTATGAAAGGGGCCCAAGTCGATAAACTGACTCAAATTGCATCATTTGAAGATGTAGGAGGATTCTTTGCAAATGATGCCAATAGTAAAGATCAAAACGTCTTGGTAGTTATTCTTACTACCCGCATTCGATTATACCTAACTGGAAATCTCACACCGACTCCATTGTCTTCCGCGTAGAGAAACTCATTCCCATAGTAGGACTATTCGACTCGTCAACAGCGCCCGGGCTCGTAACGAACTTGGCACGCAAGGCAGCCCGGATATCCGCCTTACTCCTGTTCTTCCATGCAGGATATCCATCCTGACTGAGCGGGAATAGAACCAAATTCTCTGGGCGGCTCATAAAGTCGTCCACATTTGGTGGCGGAGTGGCAGTGATGATATCAAGCTCTTTAGCAATTTGGCGACAGTAAGTTGTAAGCGGCAGGTCGTTGACGTCCTCGCCGAATGGATTCTCGACTTCACTGCCGATGAAAAGGAGGCCGATGATGATGTATGCCGCAACTAGGTTGAGAAGGATTTTGTCAGTAATAGTTGCCTGTGTAAAGTGTGGCAGGGAGGGGTGAGTAGGCGAGACGGCGTACCGATAGAGGCAGGGATTGTGGTCCAATGCAAGAAGTTATACAATTGGAATGGGAGTAACATCACATAAACCCACGAAATCTGCGTTATGGCAATGCTATAAGCCGCGGGCAGGGGCGTATCCAGCACACGCTCCGTTCCGCTCAAAATCTCATTGAGCGAAACCAGCAAATTCACTACAAGCGATGAGATCAGTAATGAGAACTCAGCGTCGGTGTGAACCTTATCGACTTACTGACATGGCCCTGATATTGAGCCACCGAGAGCGTGCCATTCTGTACGCACGACTCAATATAAGCAGATAAATGAACGAGAATCTCGAGTGGAAGATGCCCCAATGGTTTCTTGGACCGCTTGACCAACTTGCGGGGGTTGGACTTGGCAAATGAGAAACCAAGGTACTCTCCCATGGATTTCCACGGCGTCTTGGGAGGCGGGCATACAACGGTGCGATCGTGTGCCTCAAGCGCAAAGGTGTCTAGATGGCCGATGAGGCCTGCTAGGTCTTCGTAGGCGACATCCGGTTCAAAACGGAGTTTGTGTTTTAATGCCACGGCGAAGGCGAGAACGAGGTTCATGGCTGATCTATGGTGGGCTGGTCAGTGATTGATGCGAGTGTGATGAGCTCACGAGGAGCTTGTGGATGTACAGCTTTCTCAGAAGGTCCACCTTGCCATTTTCCTCTGCTTCTCGTTCGCCGATGTGTACCCAGATGATGCGAGCCAGATTCCGCGAGGTCTGAATGAGCGCAGCCCAGTACTTGCGTCCATCCGCCCATCTATCGACATCATGTCAGATTCAACAAAGGACGGTTTTGATTCAGAACTGTACCTTTCATATGCGGTCGAGCCACGAAATGACAATGATAATCCCACGACAAAGCCCAGCACGGTGAGAAGAATATTGTTAATACCGACTATGCCCAGTTCAGTCAGCCCCAGTCCGTCTTAGCTCCCAAAGAAGCCGGACATACGGTTATGTTTGAAATGAGAGAAGCATGTAATGGCGGTGGCCCAGCCTCCAACGAGCAACAACGGTAGAATCATTTGAGGCATTACACTGCCTTGAACTCTCATGACTGTGGGCCACTTCGAATGTCTGGTCATATTACGGGGTCCATGCTAATGATCCAGATGTTACATCCTAGATTTCTTCTCAAAATATTTCTCGGGTGCTACATACAAAGTAACGCTCAAATTCACTTCTGTCCTGCACGTGGAACTGCGACTCTCTTGAGTCCGCTAGATGATCCATGAAGCTTGGCCGCCGAGAGAATGACTCGATGAAGTCCTGCTCTTTAGCGTGTGAGAATGATGAGGTCGTGCCGTTCTTATTGTCGCCATGGTTCACATTGACGGGGAGAGAGGCTGGTGCGCCGCTATTTGACATGATGGAAAGAACCCGATCTAAGGAAAAAGGAGATGGGATAGAGGAGTGAAGACCAGCTTCCGCAGTTTTGACGGTTGGCTTCACGGAACAGTAGAAGGGAGAGCAAGGACACTAGATAGCGAATTTTTAATTCATATGAATGAGAGAAAAATTAAACATACGTCATTCGTGTTTGCTTGTCCCGATCTACAGACTCTGGTGACTCTGCATTGACCAGACGAGCTGTCCAAGTACATGAAACCACAACGCCACCTACTATCCTAGGAAGCAGTTGCAGCCACGCCAAGGAGAATTAGTATCAGAGTGAGGCTTCGAGGACATCTGACTGGAATAGCAAAAATGCATGTCTTCGTAAGCACTTTGTGTGCGAGTAATTTATTGGTTCAACGTGAAATTATACTCCGACTTGAGCGGGGGGCCCGCCAATCGTTCACCTGATCTGTACATATGTCGATCCTTGCTCAGTGGAAGAGAAATCAAAGAATGGAAACGACTGGGGCTCTCCATTTCCTCCTACTCGTCATCTACAGTTTACCCAATTCCATACGCGCACAGTTTTCGAAGCGTAGCTGTGCATCGGCTTGTCCCCCAATCTCCTCAATCCGGGAACTTCGAGCCCATCTCTCGAGCTAATTATGGATGATTCAAAGGGCCGGTCTATTCGCCCCAAGCAATACTCATACTCGGTTTTTGCATGGGGACGCGACCATGATTGCTAGCCACTGTCGATAGCTCAGGACCACGAGTGTGCAACCTTTGAACTCTCTCGTGAAACCTACAATTCGAACCAAAAAAAACCAGCGAAGCAACACGGTCAAGTTCTCCAATACTGATGGAAGTATACCACAAGCACAGGCGGGTTTATTCACGGGCAGGATGAAATTGTGGGATGAACATGGCTTTATCCTTTGGTCAAGCTTGTAGCGAAACACTGCATCCATCTATATACATTGAAGTCATAAAAGTACGTTGGAGATGGCATATAAGCGGGTAGACGTATCCTCGCTAGCCACTGCCAGTTCAAAGTGCGTCCTGCCATCCACATCGGCGGCGGGCACAGGTCTCCACACTAATTGCGTGATCGTCTTCGACGGGGCAATAAGCGGGTCGATAGTAATGATATGGTGCGCCTCGAGACTCTCAGTATCAATTCTGTGAATGGATACGGCACCACTATCTTCACCCGCAGCCAGGATGAAGTTCTTTTTATATGGCGTGGGCAAGAACGCAACCGCCGACACAGCAGATGTCAAGGCAATGGTGGTCTTGCAGGCAAATGCATCCTCGGTCTTCTGCCAGATCTTGACCGACTTGTCACGTCCGGCCGTGGCAAAGATGCGTTCCGTTGTCGTTGGGGCCCAAGCTGCGCCTAGAATCATTCGAGAGTGGCCCTTGGGGTTTGTGGCCCAGCTGGTGAAAGTGGTTGGGTCTTGTTCGCTTCGAGCGAAGACGGCCCATTGCCGGTCTCGACCCACACTTAGGAGGAACTTGTCGTCGTCGGAGAAGGACAGGTCGGTGATGGTTAGGGAGTGTGCTGTGAGTGAGGGCTTGATCTCATGCCAGTCTGTTGTATCATACAGACGGATCACTGCGTGGTCGACAGAGCTCGCCTTGCAGGCTGTGGCGATAAGTGTGCGGTCGTGGCTCACCGCGACTGCGGAAATCTCGTAGCCGTGGCCATACAGCTTCTCGTGCTCCGGCCACAGGGTGTATCGAGATAGTTGGTCCTCAAGTGGTGGGCAGTCGGCGCTGAAGGAAGTAGCGGGGGCAGACGGCGCCACCCCGCTGGTGTCACCATTTTCATCGACTGGGGCTTCGTCCCCTTGGGCTTTATTCGAAAGACCCAACACTGGGATCTCAGCTGTGTCTGGCATATCACCCTCAATCTCTTGTCGGAAGCCAGTCATCTTCTCGAGGAGCTCTGCAATCTGCTTGGGCTCATTGAAGACCCGCAGAAGCTTCTCATCTGCACCAGATACAAACTGTGCAGGCCCCAAGGTATCAATGCAGTTCAAGTCGTATCCATGGATCTGAGGGCGGGAAAACTCATGCCATGACCGCTTGTTCTCTCGCAGCCATTGAGCATGAAGACGTGTAGTTTGATCAGCGCTCGTCGAAAGTAGATATCCACCGCTGGGTTCCCATTGCACGCCGTTCGCTGACCGCACATGGCCCGAAATGCCGAATTTCTGAACCCAAACATCTGCTTCCGAGTCATACTGCCAGACTCTCCAGCTACCGGTGCGGCCAAGGCTGACCACTTGCTTGCCGTCTGGCGACCATAGTCCAATCCAGAAGCCACCGGCACTGCCGGTCGCAGTAGTCGAGCCTTTTTGAGTACTAATCTCCCCCATTCTCTCTCCGGATATCCAGACACCAGATGCTGGGTCCTGTTCCCAGATCGTGATTGTGTTATCGGCCGAAGCCGTCAAGAGCTGTGATCGTGCCGGGTCGGGGTTCCATGCTGTTGTGTAGATCCAGTCTTCATTTCCGAAAAGCAGGGCCTCGAAAGTGATCGAGTACTTCGAGCCGGCAGCATCAAATTCGTGTGCTTTGTTTGAGAGGGTAGGCTCCATACCGCCCAATAGAGGATCATCTTCATCAACCACGGCAGAGACTTGTGCTTCGCCCTGGCATAGTCGCCATAGGCGAATGTACTTGTCTTGACTAGCCGAGGCGAGCAAAAGATCCTTCATTTTTCCCTGCTTATCCTCCGTAAAGGAAAGTGATCGCACCCACGCTTCATGACCCGAAAGCACAGCCCGGCGCTGGAAATTTGGCTTGTCCACCGATGATTCTGCAGCATAAATATGCACACTCGTGGTAGTCCCTGCTACGGCAAGCACCAAGGGCTTGCCATTGCCTGCCTCCAGTACCCGCAAAGCCAGTGTAAGCGGGAAGAAGCGAGGTTTCATAGTAATCGTTTCCACCAATTCGCACTTCAATTTGTCTTGCGCGGTGATTCTCCAAATCCGGACTGTTCCATCTGCAGCTCCAGTCGCAACGATGTCTGTTCCGTCGGCCACAGCAATCGCATTCACCGTTCCTTCATGGCCCTCCAGGGACGCGACTTGCTTGAAGTTGCGCGACTCGCCCTCTTCCTGCTTCCACACTTTGATTGTACGATCGACGGAGCCGGTGAGGAGGAGCTTCGTCCCCGAGGCGGGGCAGGTGTAAAATCTGACGACGCTGACTTTGTCGGAATGGCCCACGAGCAGGGCATACACACCTCTATGGGAGTCATCCTATCAGGAAATCGTCAGTCGCGGAGATCAATCTCTTCAAAACTTAACGGACATACTAGAGGCTCCCACAAGGCAACATTATTGTCCGCACCAAAGGCGAGCACGCCCGACTGGACATCCCAGTCCGCAGCACCGGGGTGCCGGTTTCCTCCCACGCTAATATAATCGGTCGTGACAGACGCCATACTTGCAACAGTTTGCGCTAAGACGTCCCCGTCGTGTCGGCGCCTAAGATAGCAATGGCGGAGAAAACAGCTGTCGCAGAAATAATTGTGGAAGGCTTATCGATAAGACTGATTCTGCCCAGCCCCTCCCCACCGCCATCGTCAACTTCTCCCTTCCAACATTCTGGCCAAGAGCTACTGACGGTGTCGGAGATTCTGTGAACACCAGAGGTCCGTTTTTATATTTGAGCAATCATGTCCGATTCTTCCAAGGCGCCTTCTGGCCCTTCCATCTCTATCACGGTCGAATTCACGTACGATTCCTCCAGTTCCACATGCGCCTTGGTCCAGTCCAGCGATCTCTAATACAAATTTTATAGTGGCGGACTTGAGTTACTATTTGGCAATGAGCGGAAGCACAAGGTCTCATTACCTGCTCGCATGGAGGATGGCAACCCGACCAACATCGCATATCTGCTCCCATACCTGGTCGATAATCTAATGCAGGACCAACGGAAGGAAATGTTTATCATGGAAGACAATGTGTATGTGAAATCCAAACTTTTGACTGGAATGCAAGGCTTACAGAGGCTACAGACGACCAGGTATCCTCGTCCTGATCAACGATGCCGACTGGGAACTCGAAGGCGAGGAGAGATATGAACTTCAACCGGGGGATAACATTGTATTTGTCTCAACGCTACATGGAGGCTAATGGTTTGCGGGTGATACATATGTGTTGAATGGAATAAGCAATGCATTTGCTGCCAAAAGAAGGCCCCGGAAATGAGGTCCTGCCGGTCAAGCCAGAAAAGCCTCTCATCGGTCAGGGTTAGACAACGTCCTCGACGTGTTGCTGGGAGATTCTCTCGGGCTCGCGAGGAGTGCGAAGTCCACTTGGGGTCCTAATTCCGCTTTGAGGAGTCCTAGCTCCGTCCATTGGAGTGCCTAATCCCTGGATTGGAGAAACGAACCCGCTGGGAGGCACGGGGATCTTGATATCCTCCGGCGAGGCAGGGATGATCTCTGCTGGCAGATCAGGGATGTGGATTCTTCGTGCTTCATTTTGGTAGCTCTCGGGGATGATCTAAAAGAAACCAGTTGGCATGAAATATAGTCGCAATGATACAGATCCGCACGTACCTCGATAATCTCATCGCGCGGGAACTCCAAGAATGGGATATCGGCGGCGTTACAAGCCATGAGATAGCCATACAAGACTCTCAAGACGCTTTCGTGGGCAATAATCAGCAGATCATTCTGCTCCCGCTCTAATTCCAAAATCACAGGTTCAAGACGGACAGCGAGGTCGTGATAGGACTAACATGATGTCAGCCTTGGTCTGACCAGGAAAACTGAGAATACTCACCTCGGCTCGAGGGTAGCGATGATGGTAGGGATCAAGCTCATGCTTTGCGACCTCGTCCGGCCACTCTGCACGGATGCGTCTCTCCGACATCTTCTCACAGACACCGGGATTGAGTTGACTCATTTGAGAGCGCTGTCGGACCTTGTAGCCTTTGTCGTAGAGATACTTTGCTGTCTCCACCGTCCGACGTCTAGTAGACGTCCAAACCTTCAGTGGCCGGAGTTCATAGCCCGTGTCACCACGTGCGATCATGTCCTGCTTCTCGGATTCTCGGTGGGCAAGCAAGCGATCGGTCATCTTCCTGGCGTAATCATCGCCCTTTTCAGAAAGGCCTGAATCAGACTTGTAAGTGAGATCTTTTGATACGCCCGCCTAAATTGATGGTCAGTCTGAGACAAACCATGATAGCTTGAGTGGAGGCAATGCTTACCCGCACAAAGTAGGTTCGTCTGGATTTGATGTGGAGGTTCAAGAGATAGAAAACGATCCGATTAGAGAGATAGCCGAAGCTGCGGTTATTCACGATAAGCCGCTCGCCGGCATTGATCATCTGTTGGTAGGTTAGTATGTGATATCGTTGGACAGCCACTTGAGACAAACTTTGATATAGTTCAGGTCCTTCTCTTCCATGGTCTGGAATTGGGGAATGCGCGAAGAGATGCGGGTCAAATAATGCTTGACGGCATCCTCAGGTCTCCATCCGATGTACTGTCGACAGTGTGAGCTGGGTCATTCTAGTCATTTGGCACTGCAGCGCTCACATCGGGGGAAGAGATCTTGACTCGACGAACGTTCTCCTCAATGATCCGTTCATCATCGCACCAAGACTCAATGAAGAGCGTCTATGTTTTCATACCATAAGCTTCTGGCTTTGCCATGATTACACTGGGCCAGCTCACCTCGATATCATGCTTTGCAAACTCTTTGGCAAGAGAGCGCCGACCCGAAGCCAAGGGGTTTACCGCATCATAAATTGCGATCTGGCCGTTTTCGTGATTCAAAAACTGGTAAATGTCCTCGCGGCACTTGCGCACAATCTTCTGGCGGAGCAGAACAGACGATGCCGATGCTATCGACTGTATTAGAACCGGCGATCTCGCGAGCATGCATGGCTATGGCCACTCACCATTCACGAAGAAATAGTCGTCGGGCATATCCTGGCCAAAGGGGATAGTAGCCCGTCGATAGTCTCCGAGGTGGAAGATTCTGGTTTTGACTCCGAGCCTGTCCCCACTGTTAGCTCCAGACTTCGAACGAAGTATGAAGGAACGAAGCTGTCCAGCTTTCTGAAGAGACGTACCATCGCAAGTAGCGAGCCAAGGCAACGGACATGTGTCTAACATTAAATCATATCAGCATCTCGAATACCGTTACATGCAGATCTGGTCAGGCCTACGTCTTGCCTCTTGCGGGCAATCCCACAGTGATGATCACGATGCGACCCGAGTGGAAAAGCCGACCGGATTCCGTGCTGTACAGCTGGGCGGGGGCCAGATCTGCCTTTTCCGGCAAGTCGTGAATCGCATCGACGAAAATTGAGGATTTCCGCCGGAATTGCGGCGAGTTGGCCACGATCTCTGCCGTACTAGACTGACGTCAGTTTTGAATCCAGGGAGCAACACCATCTTCCTGGCAAGCTCGGCCTCGTAACATATCATCCATGAAGGCAGATATGCAATTCTTTCCTAGCCACAGCGAGCGCCGAGTGTACAACAAGTATCAGGCGAAGGAGAAAGCTGACTTACAGTAAGGTATCCATGATGGCGGGGCGAACAAGAAAGGACGACGCGGGTCCGCCTCCGGCAATAACTCAGGCAATTGCGATGCTGCGCTCCACAGCAGCTGAGAATAAAGCTTGAAAGAAACAGTCCAACCGCCTACGCCAGATGGCGAAGTCTTTGATGAAAAGAACGATGAAGAAACGAAGAGCACCGGTGGTAGGCGGTATACGCGATAACGGCGGGCGTAGATATCAGGTGGATCCTCACCTCAAATGGAAGCCAGCCTGGATCTATCCAGTACTAAGCAGAATCACAGCACGAGTCCCACGAGGCAGACGCCACAGCTTGCGAATAGTAGAGAGTCTGGCTCCTTCCAGGTGAGGCTACCTCTTTTGTTTTTCTTCAACGATGCTCCCCGACTTTCTTCTATTTTCTTTGCAAGGTTCAGTTTAACTCTTGCAGGCCCGAGAACCCCCGGTGCGCTTACCTAAGGCCCGGCCCCGGCGGACGGCAGCGACCAAAGACGCCGCGCAACTGGCATTTTTCCAACTGGAAAGTCTTCCAGCTCCGCTTCTCTCAAGACCTTGAGACATCATCCTCCCCCCGACTCCCCCGACTCCCCCGAGCGGAATCCAGATTCAGCCCTTTCTGCACAAGTCTACGTGATCCGAGACGTTTACTCGTCCCAGATATCCCGGGCTGGTCGCTACCCTCTTTCCTCTCCACCCCATTGTTATCCTTCCTCGCAAACCGAAAATCCCCGTTGACCGGCATCGCGTGACGACTCCTTCTATAATCCAACTCTCCTATCCTTCAAAATGGCCGACCTCACATCATCTCTGTCCATGCTGACGGACAATCCCGCCATGGCGATCGTGAACGATCTTTACACCTCGTTCTCCGAGCGCCGGGCGATGCTTAACTTGCCGAATCCCGGTACTGTGGACAACATCGCGCGCGAGGTCCAGAAGGAGGTTTTGCTGTCCAACTTTATGTTCACAGGCCTTCGGGCAGACCTGACCAAAGTCTTTGGCATGTCTCCTCTGTTCCGCGTGTCCCATGCCTTCTCAATGGGCTCGTCGGGCAACCTGCCTCCGTACGCTTTCTCGTCCATGTACGGCAGCCCCAAGGTAAGAAAGCTTCATCTTCCTCACTTGCATAAAACTATTATGCTCTCTCCGAGTTCAATGACTGATGTGTCTTGTTTTCCCTTCGCAGGTCTTCATGCAAGGCAACCTCGGCAGTGACGGTACTCTCTCCGCCGTCTACAACTGGCGCTGGAACCAGGCCCTCGTCACCAAGACCAACGCCCAGATCATGCCCGGTGCCACCCAGGGTCTCATGCAGATTGACAACGACTACACCGGCAAGGACTTCTCCGCCTCCCTCAAGGCCTTCAACCCGTCCTTCCTCGAGGGCGGCCTCACCGGTATCTTCGTCGGTAGCTACCTCCAGTCCGTCACCCCCAGCCTGGCCCTCGGTTTCGAGGCTATCTGGCAGCGCCAGGGTCTCAACACTCGTCCCGAAACTGCTCTGTCCTACTGCGCCAAGTACAAGGGAGAGGATTGGATTGGTACCGCCCAGCTGCAGGCCCAGGGTACCTTCGCCGCTACCTACTGGCGCAAGCTGTCTGAGCGTGTTGAGGCCGGTGTTGACATGAACCTTCAGTTCGCTCCCAACGCTGCCGCTTTGATGATGGGCGGTCCCAGCCGGGAGGGTACCACTGCCATTGGTGCCAAGTACGACTTCCGTGCTTCTTCCTTCCGCGCCCAGGTTGACAGCGCCGGCAAGGTCAGCTGTCTGTTGGAGAAACGCATCGCCATGCCCATTTCTCTGACTTTTGCTGGTGAGATTGACCAGGCCAAGGTATGATCATGACTTTTTCTCAGCTTTTCCTCCAATTTCACTGTTCCTCGATGCTGACTCTCTTTTTCTAATAGCAAACGGCCAAGGTCGGCCTCGCCGTCTCTCTCGAGATCGCCAGTGAGGAGCTGATGGAGCAGCAGGAGAAGGCCGACCCCAACATGATGCCTCCTCCTTTCTAAACTCCTGACCTTTACCGCCATCTTTCCGTCTGAGATTCCCTCCTCAAAATTTTCTTGAGGTTTGGTGCATTCATCACCGGGTTCTCTCGAGTTAATCACCTCTTCGACCTCCCTGTTTTAGTACTTTTTCTCTCCCCCTCCCCCAATGTCCGGATTTACATGGCACGTCACTCCATCTCCCTCGGTATATCCCACTTGAATACGGGTTGCTGGAGTAGGCGGCATTTGTTTGGCGCCATGGAGATTCCCGCATGACCTGTATAGATTCACATTGCTTGTTTTTTTGTTAATGGTTTCCTTTCTCCGTCTCTTTATCCTTCTCCCACTGATCTTCTTCCGTGTCTTTCTTCTCCGTCTCTGCCAACATCTGATGCCTGCATCTCTCCGGTTATGCGTCTTGGTCCGTGGTCTTATGTGTCTTGCTCATGGATTGGTGGGGTCTTCGCCTTTAAGTTTTTCATTCGAGGCTGTGGTGTTCTCGTGTGTCCTGGGATTGCGAGAGGGTCTTTCTGAGGTTGGAGGTAGGAGGTGCATGGGTTGCACCTGGAGAGATCTCTGGTCATGTTTCGCATCATAGACGGACCAATGTAAAACAGTCTTTGAATCTTAATTGCAGCGCTTTGCAGTATGCTGGAGTACAAAATCGTATTCTCGGGACTGGGTAGCAATCGGCAGGTTGAAATTTTAAGATGACGAGCTGGGAGAAAGCCTCGCGAAGTCAGCCGATGAGTCCTTTGCATCGCTTTATACAAGTGAGAGCCACACAACGATCTTATATTACCATCCTGACGTCCATGCCCGATAATTGGGTCAACATTGACCCCAGCTTTGGACCTCAAGATTCCGGATTGTGTCTTGTCTTCTTTTCTACATTGGCCATTTATCTTCTGATGTCTAGAGATGATCAGGTATGCACACCCTGAGAGTGAGAGAGAGAGATGTTGTGTGTCTTGTCTAGGACCGGGTATATCATATCACCACTTCAGACTCCATACATTAAAGGCGAGGCTACTCACACGACGCGATTCACCGATGTGAGAAACGTCAGGAAACGATACCGCAAGTACCTAATCCTTGAAAGAGGTTTCCGTGACCCTCTAGAAAGACCGTTTTCTATCTTTCTGCACTCAATCCATATCTCCTCCTTCTGATTCTCTTCTATTGTTAAGTGTAACTTCCTTTTGGTGGTAATAATCAGAACATTTATACATAAGGTAACTTAGCAACAGTGAGAAGACTAGAAGAAACTAGGGTGAATTTCTCATATACAGAATGGATGAGGCATTGCTGTTTAGGAGTATCATGGATTCTGGTAGGTATCTTTTCTTGGCATTTCTCAACATCCCTGGTAAAGCATGAGCTGTCGTGCGAGTAGCCTCGCCCTACATCAATCGCCAGCTCTACATCCCTGCCTACACAAACTCCGGGACGAGGGACCAGATACCTATCAAATGGATGGCGCCCACCAGCCCAGTCCATCAACTCTCGATCACTTTGTATCTGTGACATTCTATAGCCCCAGGTCTGCCTTGCCGAAGTATAAGAGCAATATATCCCTTATCGTAGGAGATTCGCCTACAAGTCTGCATCTCAATGCAGGACACTTGAATGGGCAGTGGCCTTCTCAGGTGCATGCATGAAAATAGAAAATATTGCCTTCTCGGCTAGAATGATCCGAGCCAAATATTTGTCTGTTCACTTTGTTAATTCTCATCCTGGTCGGTAGGTTGGTATGCTTGCCCGGGCTCTATCTCCCAATGTCCATCCCGTCGGTAGTATAGGTGGACACGCCTTCCCCCCCCCCCCCCCCCAACCAGCGTCAATATATTCTACCTGGAACTGCCCCCCACCATCCCATCCTACCTTGATCAGGTGCAGGTGGAAGTGCCTCGAGTAGGCACACTCAAGTCACTCAAATACTTCGTGAGTAGGTACCCGTACCTAAATAACCTCAGCGCTCATATTTCCCCGCCCCTCCATACATCATCACCACCACCCACGCAAACCACAACCCCCAACCCCAAACTCCAAACCCCGAACCTTCCATAGCCACCCCCGCGCACCCCCCTCCCTCGAATCCCGGCGCACGGCGCACGCAAACTCGATGGTCAGCGCGGATAGTCTTAGCTTAGCACTTCTGGCCCATAGCGGCCCCGGGCCCCCCCTCCGAGCGACGCCAATGCAGGTCGACAAACTCGGACAGAGGGGCTGGGGCTACGCGCTGCGAGGATGATGTCAGGACCTGCACTACTGGAATCTCGGGTCGGGGTTGAGTAGGGCATCTCCGAGGCTATGGGCACGGCGAGTCAATACTTCAGCGTCAGGTGGAAGGTGGTCGGGATGAATGACTCGGTGCTGGTGGCTGTGGGAAGATGTGTGTGCCTGTTTGTAGAGTTCAATGTTATACATGTGTAAGAGGCTAAGAATCTGGATCCATGCGTAGGTACTACTGTATGGCCAGCCTGGGCAGGGCTGTTCGTTATGTTAGGCAGCTCTGTAGTGGAAAGACGAAAGACTCCTGTAAAATGGGTTATACCTACCCCACCTTCAGGCACTGAGCCCACCACCCCACATGCCCCTCATAAAGAGCACGGTAGCGAATATACATGATGCGAGTCGTGAGACACGATTGCCCTCGTTAAATCGTGCCTGACCACTGTTATTGACTCGGTACTGGACGAAGTCTTGTGCACTGAGATTGGATAACATAAAGCGGACCTCAATCTCCAATGAAATGAGTTCCATTCAACCCATCAGACTTAAATGTTGGATACTCCAGTCAAGTCCCCGCCGAGAACCAAGTGTGGACTCTGGTTGCTCAATTCCCTGAAATTGGGTGTGGGTAGTGGTCCACTCTCGAGGCTGTCTTGCTAGAACGAGCCAGTAAGTTTACTCGCTACTAGCCAACAGCCCACATGATTTTACCTGTGCGGAAATTGGGCCCTGTAGACGCTCGTTTAATTCAATCAAGTTGTGCATAAACTATGAGAAAGTCATAAGAGTTGTCTCATGTGTTGTAAATCGGCCATTGATGAAGGTTTTCTTTTGGGCTGTGAATGCTCTTTGTCAATTTACTGGTCCTGACGGTGTCCGTAGGCAGATTGACAGGATATCATTCGCTAGACTTGCCTGGTCGGGCACCTATCTTCTTGGTCTTCAATAAGATATAGTTATGAGGCGTTGGGCGCAGCATAGCTTATTCAAATGCCAGCCTCAGATTGACCGCCACATTGATAGACGCGCTGAACGATGGATTGTTTTATTTGGATCGTCGCGAAGATTGGCAGATCGCCGAACCTGTGATAACTTAGCGCCTGGTCCAACGTGAACGGCAGAGGATGAGTTAAGAGATTTACAAAGAAGAAACCGCGATCTCACACTGAGCCAACAAAGTAACAAGCCAATAATGAGAGAAGAAACCAGCGGCATAGCATGTATAAAACCCTCCCACCCAGTATCACTCTCGGTATACTTTAATTGTCAGTACCGCTTCCACAGGTCTTAGATTAATATTGGATCCCAAGCTCGGAAGCTCAGCCAATAAGCCCCACGGAGATCAGCGTTTCGCTTTGGCATTTTTCCCTACATTCCCAACCTTCTCTCCGACGGGTAGTCCCAATCGTCGCTTCCGAGAGTCGCAATATTTGGCGTTTAGCGGATAGGCTGTGGATGTTGATTAGGGTTTGAGTAGAGAAGCAGACTGGCAGTACCTCGTGTTTGCGGTATGTTATGCAAGTGTGACGCTCTTGCTCTGGGCCTCGAATCTCGGTGTTGGGACTGCATATCATGCAATATCTATGCCTACTCCCGAGTGCTGCACGCCTGTGGACGGGAAATAGCTTTGCGTATTACGTTCAGCATTGCAATCATAGACCTCTTTCCCAAATAATAGCGTTTGATAGTACATGGTCCCAGCGAAGTCACCATGAACACCTAGAGCACAATAAAAATCCACCTGGTCTACCAAGACACCATACTCACCCGTGACCACTGAGTCTGACCACAAAACAGAACTAAACGCGAGCTAATCTCACCACCACGTGTCTGACGCGGAGGCGCCGCAGTGCAGCATGCCGTACGATGTACCCGCCCTCGCCCTTGCGTCTGGCGCAGTCGCCATTCCTCTTCCCGTCGGCTTAGCCTTGAGCCCTGGACTTGGTCTTGCAGTAGTTGGCTGCTAATTCTCGCGAGGCGCGCGAGTCGCCCGAGTCCTGGAAGTAAACGTACATGCCAATGCCGGTGCCATGCGCATTCCCACCCTTGACGGAGGCGTTTCTCGCTTCTCTCGAACCGGCAAGGCGAGCATCTCAGCATCTGAGCATACAGTACCTGCAATTGGACATACATTAGGTACTGTACTACCGTACGGACGAGTCGACGAGCCAAGTGCATCACATCACTGCATTGACATTCCCATGCCAGTGGCCGAGTCTCGAGGCCCACGGCTCGGCTGACTACATTACGTCGTGCGCACAGTGCCCGTACTGCCCGCAGCCCGAATACCCATGCCCAGCCCGTTTGTGCCGAAGCCACAAGGCCTGTCCAGTACTAGAGTCCACTCCAGAGTGAACGGAGTCCTCCGTCGTGCTGGTGGGCCTAGTTATGGGCAATGCGCCGTGCTATAGGGCAGGCAGGGCAAGCGATGGTTGATGGCATGCGATCCACCAGTTCCAGTTCCAGTTCCAGTCTCGAGGGAGAAGGTCGAGGGTCCGATGGGACATAACTACGGAGGTTGATGATTAGTTTTGAGTGGAGGTGTCACTGGTCTGGCTAACGATCTAGTTGAGGAGCCGAGCCCATCCAGTAAGATATAGCCTTGACTCTGTTCATCAGTCTCAACCGTGGGCTCCTGCCCGAGAGACCCGGATATGCTCGTTTCACCTCTGAGGGAGACATAAAACTTGTAGCTGCCAGACTGCCACCGAGGTCATCATCATAGAGACGGAGAATGCCTCGCTTAGCCCGTAGTCACCTCGCAATTGTCTCAAATCAGGAATTATCGTGAGCCAGGACGCCATCCAGTCATGACATTGTCAAAATCTCCACGATCTCTCACTCATCGCCAACGTCCTGTCGTACCGACAGGACCGTGCGGGCTACGTCACTACGGGGAGGGGTGACAGCTGCTGTCGCATGACAAGCACGAACTTGTGGCGAGTCCCCGCCCTGAGTCTGGTGATGTCGATCTGCCAGGGCAAGAGGGTACAGCCAACATGTCGTGTGTTTGAGGGTTGGGTTTCAGGTGGACGGTCCTAGGTACTGGACTTTGTTCTACAGTAGTTAAGGGCGCCGAGACGTCGCCCTCGTGGTAGGATGCATTATGCGTTGGACCTGATGCACTGGATATAGCTCGGTAATTCAGTGCTTGTTGATCGTAGAGTAGAGGAATTGTGTTCCTCTGGGATTTAGGCAGAATAGCAGTTGATTAGACATGAATGGGTAGTGCTTGAAAGATAGTGCCCATTCCATGCCTAACACAGCTCAATTCCTACCTAAATCTACCCGAGAGGAACTGGTACAATCGTGGTAACAAAATCTGGTCAAGAAAGATACAAGACACAAGAGACAAGAATGATCAGCAACTCTAGAGCAGCCCTTACGGCGTCAATACCGGTCAGCGGGTTCGAGACAAACGGTTCTACCGGGTAATCTTACGCGGACGTACGAGTTGGCCCCTGCTTCCGGGTCTTGGCTGGTGTATGCGCCCATCACGAGGAGAGGTACTCGAACTGGACGCTGGACCATGATTTTCGCTAGAACATCTTGATGCATGTACGGAGTACACATAATCAAGCTATTTACAGTATCTGCTCCTACCTACTTCCCTACCAGCAACCAACGTCAAAGTCCAACCCCTTTACCTGAGTACCAACCCGTGCATTGACGCACGACCCAAAAGGCAAAGCCGATGCAGATGCAGATGCAGGCCCTTGGCCTAACCCGACCGCCCAGTAAGCACCGACCGGGAGCTTCTCAACATTAACCTTTTCAGCCTGGTGCAGTGGCCATTTCTGCACCTCCCATCCTCCGTTAGTGCCCCTCGCTGCCTTGAGGGTTGAACCTAAAATACCTCGTATTGGAGTCGGAAGGAGGGCGGAGGACCCGATGGGGAGAACGAGAATCAGATACTGAACTCCAGGATGTATAATTCTCAACTTTCAACGACAGTAATGCATCTAAGTTCTCAACGGCCTCTGTTGACTCGTTGAGTGGCGACCTCCCCGTGGCCAGTGCCCGCCACGTCCCACCCCGCGCCCTGGGCCCCCAGCAGGAGCCAACTGGACCCCGGGACCCGTCGCGCGTTATTGGAGGATCTTGAATTCCCGAAGTTTGAACTCGGGTGCGATCTCGTGAGATTGCAGGATGGATTATGGTACGGACACGTCGGACAGACCACAAGGATCGTTATGTACTTGCTTGACACCTCGGTCACGTTCTCAGGTCAGGGGTAATGTCAGGGACCGGTTGTTGGATTGCTGTCTGAGTTTTCAAGTCCTCTCATCTTCCATGCGTTCGAGATATTGTTAAAAGCAAAAGAATGGAAAAGGCACTCCCAGGACTCAATTATGTAAGTCGTCGCTGGGCTCTCGCGGTCGTTAGTTTTGGGCGTTACGAGCTGTTAGAGACTAGGCTTGGTAGGTTGGGTGAACAGAACACTACGTTCTGTGGTCTGGGGTTGCTTGTTGCTTCATGGTTCCTGGATCAGTGGATTACGAGTGGCTCCCCCGATCAGGTATCTAGTAAGATCTAGATTGTCAATTTCTTCGAGGCTCAATACCTGACCACTAAGTATAGATTATTGTTGAATAGTCTGATCGGCCGTGGCATGTTTTCTTCTGCCGGGGCCCGCTCTCCGACTCACCGTACCTTTGGGCGTGATGTACTTTGTGGATGAAGTACATAGTACTTCGCATCAGAACCTTGAAGTGAAGAGCATCCCTCTCCTCTTTGTAGTGCATATTGTACCGTCACTCTCAACGAAAACCAGACCCAGCGGTGACCGTCGGACGGGTCAAGAACGTACGGCTGGAATCCCAATTACTCGGAGCTGGGCATCGGCTGCGATCGCTGCAGCCCGCATGCCAAGGGGATCCCTGGGCCTGTGGGCATCTACATGCTGAGTATGTACTATGTAGTATGTACTGTGAGCATCGAGGAGACTCGCTGTGATGTAGCCCTGTAGCCCGTCAGCCTTTAAGTTCAATGTTTCCAATTTCGTCCACCGGAGAAGAGACCAGACTTCCGAGTCGACTCCCCAAGGAAGTCCCCAGGGGGAGCCCATTGACGGGGATCGACGGTGTTGGGCTGCCGGGTCCCGTTCGTGCCGTATCTCGCATGGCATGTGTGGCTCAAGCTTTGCAACCCAGATCGGCCGCAGGAGACAGCCAGACAGAAGGGACTCCCGATGGAGTGGACTACTCGTGTACAACCATAGGTCCAGGTACATACTTCCGTAGTTGATTCCAACCAGTTCGTACAGCCAAGGTTATCGCTCAGTGAGTCAGTGGTAAGGGGCAGAGACAAAAGAAAAAGAAAATAAGTAATACATTCGTGGAAGGACAAGTGAGACCGTGCAGCCGAGAGCAAATGACGGGCTCGGGAAAGTTCAAGAGGCGCATACTTCCCGTACGGAGAGACGGGGAATGAACTCTCCACTAGAGCTTAAGCCGAAGTCTTAGACTCCTGGACCAGTGGACAGTGGCTAGACCTTGAGCTGGGGCTCGGCTGGGTCGTAAGCGGGGATTTGAAGAGTTGCTCGGTTGACGTCTCGCGATGACTCCAAGTTTTGGAGTGGACGGAGATGATTTCCTGCGATACCAAGAGATGATCCAACACCGTTGAGTATCGTATACTGAAGCTACTGGCTAGCTATTAGCTCCAGGAACGACTACCCTTTGAGGTTCAAAACAAGGTCCCTGTATCGAGGCATTCGAGATTCGGTAGTCAGTATTTAGCAGTTGTCCGTAGTCCCATACTGCTCTATCCAGCTTTGTTCTTCCAGAGCAATGACCACTTCACAAGTTCCCTGTTCAACTGTGGAACTACGGAGGTATTTCCACGGACCACCCCATGGCCCAAGCTTCTTCAAGTCAGCTGGACTCGATGACATCGTGGTCACGAGGCAGGCCCGGCCAATCGTGGCGGTTCCTGCGAAAATCACGGCTGGTCACCCGACCGCGGAACATCAGTCTCTCCGGGGATATCTCTGGTCATTTGGGAGGTTCGTTTGAGGGGGGGGGAGAGAGAGAGAGTATGATGGGGTCAACCCTTTGGAAGTAGGACTATAATTAGTATAGCGATTTGGTTAGCTGATCAGGAGGATCGATAGTCCTCTGGCTATCGTATGGAGATACCACTGGCGTCGTTCAGCTGCGGACCTGCGGCATCAGAGGCTCTGGAAGAAGATGCTGAAAGCCTTGAAAATGAAGGCGGCGAAGAACTTTGGACGCGGTATGTTTGATGTACAGTACTCGTGTATCAGTGATTACCCTCCTCCCGTCCCAATGATATCATCATCGTTTTGAAGGCTGCTCAGCGGGTATTCTGTATCCGTTATACCCGAGTACTGGTATCATGTAATATACACCCGCCCAGCCACCCCAAGCCCAGAGTCAGACTAAGAAAGAATCATGAGAGGCAAAAACAGCTCATGATATCTAGCTCTTGCAGCTTAGGGCCAGAACAGGCGGGGGCGATGGAGACAAATGATGAGAGATCAGATCGCGGCCTTAATAATGCTCTCTTTACAGGGCGTAATCCCGTTCAAAGAGGGTCTATAAAGCTGGAATGGGCGCATAGTGAATGGCTGGACTTTTCATATTTCTTTTTTCCTCCTTTTTCTCTGGTGCATTTGGCTCATTGAACGTGTAGGTTTGGCGTCCCCCTCGTCCTCTTTCTTGCTGCGCTTCTACGTTGTATACGGTCACCACTGCCACATTTCCTGTACATTTCCTGTCTACCTATCACTCGTGGCATTTCCTGCCCCCTCTCTTCTTTGCTCCGCCCGCTCCTCCACGACCATCCGCTTTCTATCATCCTTTTGCTGGTAAGCCTCTTACAGACTAAAAGGCATCCGCTCGAGCCAGTGGTTCTCGTACGTCACCCCGGTTCTGATCCAAGCTCTTGATCCCTTTTACATATTGAAGATTACTCTTTATGGAGTCCTCTGTACATGCCCCCTTCGTCTTTCTTACCCAATACTCAATACCAATTACCCATCAATACCAACCGGCCTTACCATATTACCATCTTACCACCATCAATCAAACCAAACCCACCGGACCCTCCAAATTGAACTGAACTGACTCTCTCTGACTAACCAACAGGTGACCTGCTTTCCCCCCCCCCATCCACTCTCTCTACCACCACCACTTAACCTTCCCAGTCTAACCCGTCTTATTTCCTCCACGTCCACTTCATTGGTCAAACATTATCCTGTTCTTTGCCCACCTTCTCTTCCCTTATTCCTCCTGGTCACTCTTCTGCTCTCTTTCGTGCATTCTTGGCGCTCGCCGTTTCTTCTCATCTCTTGCCCCGTTCGGACCTGCCGCTCCTCCCACTCCCCTCCCCCCCCTCCCCTCCGAAGCTACTCCACCACCGACCAACACCTCGCCCAAAACGGATTCTCTCTCTTCTCATCGATAGCACATCCCCCCTAAACCTCCCCCCAGCGATGTCACAGAGTCGGCCGGGGCTGTTCCCAAGTCTGCGCATGGGTGGTAAGAATTCCTGCTCCCCGATGGTGCTGGTCAATTGCGCTCCGAATCCGTGATCACTGACGTCTCTCCCTCTTTTCCTGCGCAGAGGTCATCCGCGAAAAGGTCCAAGATGGCCTGACAGGAGAGCACAAGGAGATCTCCTACACCCAGTGCAAGATCGTGGGCAATGGATCGTTCGGTGTCGTGTTTCAGACCAAGATGGCCCCCAGCGGCGAGGACGCTGCCATCAAGAGAGTCCTGCAAGATAAGCGGTTCAAGGTAAGGAGGACGATCCGGAAACCTCAGGTGCTGGATACCCTTTTCCCATGCTAATCGATTTCTCTCGCTCTTCACAGAACCGTGAGCTTCAGATTATGCGGATTGTGCGCCATCCGAACATCGT
Source organism: Penicillium janthinellum (assembly GCA_027569415.1). Taxonomy (NCBI): domain Eukaryota; kingdom Fungi; phylum Ascomycota; class Eurotiomycetes; order Eurotiales; family Aspergillaceae; genus Penicillium; species Penicillium janthinellum. The sequence continues at coordinate 81,694 of JAPDFA010000038.1, forward strand.
CGAACTCAAGGCTTTCTACTACTCCAATGGCGACAGGGTACGTGTGACGGTTTCACTTCCCCCTCTCCTTCGCTCAACTGGCTCATTTCCCTCCTCCTCGCCCTCTCATGTTCTCTCTCGCCTGCTCTCGTGTATTCCCGCCCGGCTGACCTGGCTGCATTGTCCCGTGACTACAGAAAGATGAAGTGTACCTCAACCTCGTCCTCGAGTATGTCCCTGAAACCGTGTACCGCGCATCGCGGTATTTCAACAAGTTGAAGACGACAATGCCCATGCTGGAGGTCAAGCTTTACATCTACCAACTCTTCCGGTCGCTGGCCTACATTCACTCACAAGGCATCTGCCATCGCGACATCAAACCCCAGAATCTGCTCCTGGATCCCAATACCGGTATTCTGAAGCTCTGCGATTTCGGATCCGCCAAGATTCTCATCGAGAATGAGCCCAACGTCTCCTACATCTGTTCTCGCTATTACCGGGCACCAGAGTTGATCTTCGGTGCCACCAACTACACAACGAAGATTGGTATGTCGCTTTTCTACTCCCTTTCTCTCCCACCAGCCCGGCGTGGCTAATTTTCTGTAGATGTGTGGTCGACTGGTTGCGTGATGGCCGAATTGATGTTGGGCCAACCGCTCTTCCCTGGTGAGTCGGGCATCGATCAGCTGGTGGAAATCATCAAGGTGCTCGGCACCCCGACTCGTGAGCAGATTCGCACCATGAACCCCAATTACATGGAGCACAAGTTCCCGCAAATCAAGCCTCACCCCTTCAACAAGGTATGTCGTCGTCCTGCCTCTTTCTCTCTCTCGGTCGCTGGTAGCGGGGAAGATTGTTGTGCTGACCAACTGTAGGTCTTCCGCAAGGCACCCCCAGAGGCCATTGACCTCATCTCAGCCCTCTTGGAATACACTCCCACTCAACGGTTGTCGGCGATCGAAGCCATGTGCCACCCCTTCTTCGACGAACTGCGGGACCCCACTACCCGGTTACCAGACTCGCGACACCACAACAACCCACCCAGGGACCTGCCTCCCCTCTTTAACTTCACACGACATGGTGAGTTGGAGTGAACCCTTTCGGGCCACCGATTATCCTTGCTTCGTATAATCTCGAAACTAACTCTGTCAGAACTCTCCATCGCCCCCGAATTGAACGCCCAGCTCGTCCCCCCTCACGCTCGTCCGGCTCTAGAAGCACAAGGTCTCGACATCAACAACTTCAAGCCCCTGTCCAAGGAGGAGATGATGGCCCACCTCGACTGAGCCAACTGATGCCACCTCCGCGAGGACACGCCTGTTTGTTAACGCGTTCCGCACCAGTGCTGAGTATTCGATGACCTTACCGATCCGACAAACTTATCATGTTTCGAGTGGGCTCTGCACCAAGAGCACGGAGGGGTCCCATTTCCTATTGCGCTGAGTCTGTACACCTTGGACTAGCGGGGGAGCCATGGTGAAGAACTGCAAAGCTTGTCGAGTGTGGGAGTGAAGCGAGCGATGAAGGTGAGAGAACGGGCGGCATGGAGGTTTGAAGGACCTGGACGTGCAAAATGCGGAACATGCAATTTTTTTTTCTCTCGTGCTGGCCATGTCTTAATGGTCAGAAAATGGAGAAAGAATTTTCGAATTGTTACATTTGGCGAGGTCGGCAGCGGAAGGAGCTTGATGAATTGTCACGTCAAAGGTGGGAGGGTCCATGGGCTGGAGTTTTGATTTTGGAGATGTCTGCGACATGCTCTTGGGAGGAAAAAGTGATACCCTTTTCTGTGCAAGTCTGGCCAGTCGGGATTGAAGACTGCATAGCGCTGCCGGTCGAGGGAGAGGAATGGGATATGGATCATCAGTGAATCATCGGGGGAGGGTTCTTGTACCGCCACAGCTGGTGCCCTGACTCTGACATTCCCGGAACATCAAAAAGAGATGCATCACCAACGGTCTCGAAGGCTTCTATTCGGTTCCCCTTTGTGTTTCTCCGGTTTCATTTGTTTCCTTTTTCTCGATCTTGATTTCCCCACATGTCTCCTCTAATGGTGGACTCCTGCTGTCTGGTTGAGCTCGCTTGGACTGGATCTGATACGCAGTATCTGATCTGTGAAGTCTGGCATAGCCTCCAACCGGACCTTGGTCGAACCCTTCTCATTTCCTCTGAAACTGGAGCTGGAACTGGAGATCGAGTTTCCCCTTTTTGTCCCTTCGACCCGCAGCGCTAGAATCCTGTTCTTTTCTTCCCATTGCGTCCTCTTTTTCTGCTTTGTTTCTTTGGTCCTGACTTTAACATTCCCCCCCCTTCCCCCTCCCCCTATTTTCATCTTCCATCCCCATTTCCCCTGTTTCTTTCCTCTCCATGTCTCGATGTCTTGTTGCAAATGTCATTGTCCTGGTTTTTAGCGGGCTCGGTTGGTCCCTGGTTCCTGATTCCTGGTGCCCTCCTCCGGAGTCTCCAATTCTCGAATGTCGACTTGCCATTATCTCCACCCCCGGGGTTCTTCTTTTACCCTCCTCCTCCCTTGCCGGCGATGAGCTACTCGTATCAGTTCTGAAGCAGACGGTTTTTTTTTTTCTTGAGGTTGGTGTATCGTAAGATGTAGTGGGGTGTTGTAGAGTTAGGTCAGGTGCGTGTGTAGACTGCATGACGGCTTGAAAAGAGTTGGAGGCACGGGTGCAGGTGCATTGATGAATCGAGCTGTGTTTATACAAATCCCAATACAACTTACCATTACCCCTGATCTTGGTCGCTTGCTGGAAGAGATACTCGAGACTGGATCTATAGAAATGGAAATCATCCTATCACTAGACTATCAATCGCGAAAAGATAAACTTGATTTCTCATACTATATGCAAAACATCATCAACCCAAGCAAAACCCCGGAAGCCCTCTATGAGTCATGGTTGAAAAACTCCAAATGTTGAATCTCAGTATCAGTAACACCGCCCGATGTATGCCCTGGTGGTTGAACCCGATGATTGTTGAATGGCACAGTGACAAGTGCTCCCCAGCAGACAATCACAAACAGACGTGATCAAAAAAAAAAAAGAAAAGAAAACATCATACCTCGCACAAAGTCCACCCTCGATCAGGACTTACTCCCTCTTCTCCAACCCATACCCCCCAATCCCATCCATCGCCCCATAAGTCTTCGCCTGTCCGGACTCTCCATCCCTCGGCCCCCTCGCCTTCAAATCCTCCTTCAACCACTTAAGCACCAACTCCCCCAACCGACTATTCTCCGACGTCCAATCAGGAACCTGATCATAAAACCCCTCCAGCGGACCCCAGGCCCTCACTTTGCCCAAATGCATATGCACAAGATGCGTCGGCCACTCCGCAAGATTATCCAAAATATGCGTCGCATACACAATCGTACAAGGCCGCGCCTCGGTCTCCCTCTTCAAAAACGCCAAAAAGTTACTCCGCGACAACAGATCCAAATCAACCGTGATCTCGTCCAGCAACAACACGCTCCACGGCCGGAGGAGACCCATGGCGAGCTGGACGCGCCGGCGCTCACCGTCTGACACGGCGTGCATGCGCCAGCGCAGGTCGATGTCTAGGATTGAGACTAGTTCGTCGCGCCGGTCTGGCCAGGCGTTGCCGCCAACGGAGGCGAGGAGCGTGGGGACGTCGATGTCTGTGCGGACAATGCTGTTTAGGACCCATTCGACGCCGAGGTAGGTAACGCCTTCGAGGCTGTCTTTGAAGGGGTCGACGCCGCCGACTGTTATTGTGTTTGTGGGGGCGAGGCGTTTGCCCGAGAGGAGGCGGAGGAGGGTGGTTTTGCCGGCGCCGTTGGCTGGAAAGGAAACGAGGGGGGGTTAGCAGTGGGGGTTTGAGGGGAATGAGGTGGGATTAATGGATGGGGGTTGGGGAGGGAGATTTGGTTGAAGATTCAGAGAGAGGAGAGAAGACAAGAGGAACCAGGACATACCGCCGATTAGGAGGGTTCGACTACCCGCAGGAAGATCGAGGGTGACATGTTCAAGGCCCTCGGAGCCATCTTGGAACTTGTAGGAGAGATCCTTGACCGAGATGGATGGTAGTGTGGCCATGGTATGGGTGGTGGAAAGTTGGTGATGCCGATTGAGAGGAATTGGCCCAAGGCGAGAAGTGCGTATGAGCAGAGAAAAGAGTAGAAAGAATGTAGGAATACAATCCGAAATGAGTCACAGGGCTACAGCCTTGTCGAGCTCAAGCCAGGTAGCATCCGAGATGGATCGTGTTAGCGTCCGCCATGAGGTCGATTGCAGATGAGGTAATGCCGGATAAGAAACCCCCCGCGATAAGAGCAGCCCGACTGTCTTTTTCTCCCTTTGCTCGAACATTGAGCCCTTGACAATCCTTTCGAAAGGCACCATGTGGAGCTCGGCATGCTTGCAGCCCTCCGATCTTTCACTTCCACGACCAGAACAATCATGGATCCCCTCATAGCCGTCGTTGGCGCCACGGGCACCGGCAAGTCCAAGGTAAGAGCGCCCGCCCAGCCAGGCATAGCTTCACAAGCTACTTTTCCCTGCTCGTGCGAGCAAAGCTAACGAGTACAGACAGCTCGCCGTGGACTTGGCCGCTCGCTTTAACGGAGAAATCATCAACGGCGACGCAATGCAAATGTACCGCGGCCTTCCGATCATCACGAACCAGATCCCCATCGTCGAGCGCAAGGGCGTCCCGCACCACCTACTGAGCTGTGTTGACCTGGAAGCAGAGGCATGGCGCATCAGCCATTTCAAACGGGAAGCGCTCCGGCTTATCGCAGAAATCCGGGGCAGGGGTAAATTGCCCATTCTCGTCGGAGGGACGCACTATTATACCCAGGCGGTGTTGTTCAAGGACCAGTTAGTCGGGGAGGGGTCGGACGCCGAAGATGGCGCTGAAGATGCCGTCGATGCTCTATCGTCGACCCCGACGTCCGAGAAATGGCCTATCCTCGATTCCTCGCCGGAAGTTCTGATGGACAAATTGAGGGAAGTGGATCCCGTCATGGCGGCGCGGTGGCATCCGAAAGACGCGCGGAAGATCCGCCGGTCTCTGGAGATTTATTTCCAGACCGGACGCCCCGCGTCGGAGATTTATGCGGAGCAGCAGGTTCAGAAGGCGGCGGTTCTGCAGTCCGAGGGACAGGGACTGCTGCGGTTTGAAAATACCTTGGTCTTCTGGGTCCATGCCGAGAGGGAGGTTCTGAATGCGCGGTTGGATGCGCGGGTTGACGATATGGTTCGGCAGGGATTGCTGGGCGAGGCGGAGACTATGTTTGAGTTTTTGTCGCGGAAGGAGGAACAGGGGATTCCCGTTGATCTTACTCGCGGTGTGTGGGTGTCTATTGGCTTTAAGGAGCTGGCTCCGTACTTTACGGCACGTCGGGAGGGGAAGGTGAGTGAGGATGACCTCGAGGCCTTGCGGAGCCGTTGTATCGAGTCTATTCGCACTGCGACGCGCCAATACGGCGGATCGCAGATCAAATGGATACGGAATAAGTTGTGGCGGGCACTCGCCGAGGCGGGCATGACGAGGCGGTTATATCTGCTCGACAGTAGCGACGTCAGTCAATGGGAAGGGTGCATTACGGAACCGTCTGAGCAGATTGTGCAGTCGCTGTTACGGGGTGGAACCACGCCCGATCCCAAGTCTCTCTCTGTCCTGGCCAGGACTGTTCTCGGTGCGAAGGAAGAACAGGCCCAGGCTCAGCCCGGGTTGGCGATGAAGAGCTTCACCTGTGAGGTCTGCAATAAGACCGTGGTGGGTGATGAGCAGTGGGAGATTCATCTCAAGAGCTATAGCCACAAGCGAGGCGTCAAGTCTGCGGCACGCAAAGCCGAGCGAGATGCGTACTTTCGAAAGCGAGAGGTGGAAGCTCAGACAGGAGAGACCCCGGAAGTTGATCCTGAGAGCAAGCCGAATTGATAGGCTTGGAATGGGGGAGTGAAACCCTCAATTAAGATACCATGTTCATACATCAGTTGTCTATAGCTATCGTCCAACATTCAACTCGCTCCCATACTCTCGCGCCACGTCTTAAACGCCGAAGAGAGGATCTCGCCATGCCCGGACTCCTCAATTTTAAACACCTCAATAACATGACTCTTTTCCAGCTTCCGAATCCTCCACACCCCCTCGCCCTGAACAACCTGCTTCAGCCCTGCACAAACATTAGTCAAAAGCCCAGAATAACTCTCCGAGTAAAAACTCACACTCCAAAAACCTCGCCGCAAAATTAATACAAATATTCCCATCCCACGTCCCCCGCCCAACCTTCTTCACCTTCCCCGGTATACTCGCCGTATCCAGCTCTTCCAGCCGATGCACGATCCCCGTTTGATCGCGGAACCCGACGATGATCTTGGGCACGCCGAGCAAGAAGGACTGCGCCCAGAACTTGAGCAGTTTCCGCTCGTACTTGAGCATGTCGCGGTCGTTGCGGATTTCGGCCGAGGTCTTGAGTTCGACCCAGTGGATGGGGTCTTCTTTGCGGTCTGGTTTGCAGTCCCAGACTAGCGTGTCATCACATTAGTATATTAGTGTATCCCCAGTTGTACATGGAGAAAAGGGGAGGGGGGGGGGGGAAGGGTGAAGCGTACCGGCATCTACCTCGCCGCCGAGGACCATGCGTACACTGCCCATGCCCGTCTTGACGACTGAGCAGTATTGGGCGCTGTTATTGACGATTTCGTTTTGTCGATTTTCGATTTCGGCGCGGGTGGATGGGTCCCATGGTTTTCGGAGGACGGAGATGGCTTCGAATTTGTAGCCTTGAGGAGATTAGCATGAGGTCCATCCTATTAGATTCTCTTTAATTCCTATGGGAAGGGTTGAGGAGCTCAGGTCGTACCCCAATACATCATTAGTTCTTGAGATGCCATTCCTGGGGGCATTCGTTGGTTTCGTTGGATGTCTTTTTGTTGGTTTTTGTATGCGTTGTTTTCTTCGATGAATCTGTGAAGTGAGTTGTTAAATAGTGGCCCGAGAACTGTTGCCAGAAAATTCGATACGCACATCGTGCCCTGGTCCTCGTCAGTCTGGATCTATCGAAAGCTGTTGTGTGTAGGGCAGTGTCTTACCTGGAAACATGTGGCATTCATCTCGAACCTGGATATTATGAGATCAAACCACGTTAGTCAACGAGGATCAAACTCGGGTTCAAGGGAGAATGCCCCACCCATTCATCATATCAAACGGGGCAGTCAGGATCTCATCGCAGTCAGTATATCCCCAAGAACCGCAAACGGTGCATTCTCAACTACTTACCTTGGTCATCATCCCTCGCCACGTCACAACATCAGTCTCACATCTCTTCCCCGTCTCTTTCTCCATTGCGACAATCGTATCTAGCAGCGCATCCAAATGCTCATCAGCGGCATCATTCAGCTTCTGGAACGTATCGTAGCCGATATTCAGATCCGCCGGTAAACTTGGCGGGTAGTAGTACGCGAGAGACGCATCGCCCAGGGAGAAGCGGCGATCCTGATCATAGGAAAAGCACGCGATTTCCTATGTTTGATCTGTTAGACTGGTCGGGATGAAGGGGGGTTGAATGGATGATGGTGTTTTGGCTTTTTCTCTTACTCTGGGCCGGCGGATTGTGGTATTTGAACCGCCAAAGCGGTTCACGGGTTGGATGTCGAAGACTGCTTGATTCATGGCTTGTTGGATGTGGAATAAGGGATTAGAGGTCAAATTGCGGCGGAGCGCATCTTCAGGCGCGATGGAGGCGCTCGCCCTTGGCGCTAGGGTTGAGCTATGGCAGCGGACTGTCCCAAGAGTGGCTGAAGGAGTCTGCCACACTGCGCTTCTTCGTTTGTCTCCACGACAAGCTTGAGATGAGCCAATATCAGTGTCCCCCCAGCAAAAGGGCGGCCCTGGCCAACCTGTGAGTCGCGTAAATGCCGCGCTGTCCGGATGTTTGCAGCAATGACCCAAAACAAGAAATAGCTGCGATTCTTTCAAACCGTGGGCATGAGTAAAGAGGGTCGATCTAAGTAATTTGCGTCGAACTTATTCTCGTAGTTGAAGTCGACCGGATACCTCCAGGTAGCATCCCTCACACTTCCACGACGGACTGGAGCTCTCGGGGTAAAAGGCCCGGCGATTGGCTCCGTTCCCCACCAACTTTGTGCTTTGCACGTCCCCCGCGGCTCATCATCAGCATCACCATCATCACCCACGAGCTTGGGTCCTGCTTTCAGATTTGTTTAGCACTTCCCCTCTTGTTCTTCTCTGGTGATCGTTGTTCGAGAAGTTTATTGCTCAACAATGACCTCCCGCATCGACAAGACCATCGCCCGCCAGCGAGAAAAGTACGTTACCTCCACGTCTACGTCCCAACCCGCGTAACCAACCCGAAGAACAAACCAACATCCCTATACTCATACCTTACTAACAATCCACTCCGCTACTAGAATCGCAGCGGGCGCTTACTACGAGGCACACCAGCAACTCCGCGTCATCGCAGCTCGCTACATCAAGCAATCCAACTACGATGCGGCCGCGGAGCTGTTGGCAGGCGGAGCGACGGCTCTGCTGAGGGCGGGTTCTCAGCAGGGTGCGTCGGCGAGTGGTGGTGATTTGGCGATTATGTTGGTTGTGGAGGTCTACAATAAGGCCGGGTGGGAGATTCGGGGCGGTGATAATGATTCCGAGGGGAGGGCGCGGAAGAGTAAGTTCAAGTTCCAATTGTTGGTGTGGGCTTTCCTGGTCAGGGTGGATGATGCTAATGTTGTGTGTCCTTGTGGGATAGAGCGTCTGATTGAGCTGCTGCGTGAGTTTCCCTCCGAGGAGCCGACGAGGAAGCGCTATATTCAGGAGATGATTGGGTGGAGTGGACGGTATGGGCCTTTGGAGCGGGGGGATCCTGAGTTGCATCATGCTGCTGGCTCGGTATATGCAGAAGGTGAGTGATTTAAGATGGTCACTTGGACAGTCTTTTTATGGGCTATTGGGTTCGCCTGTGATGGTTCTAATCGTGATTGCAGACAATGAGCCGTACGATGCAGAGAGGCACCTCGTCCTGGGCACATCCGAGTCCGCCGAGACGCTGGCCAAACTCGAGTACGAGTGGTACACGCACGACGAACCACACACGGCCGCTCTGTACGCTTCGCGCGCCGTCTTTCCCTACCTCTTGACCGGCAACATCCGCAGCGCCAACAAAGCCCTCCTTATCTTCACCTCGCGCCTCTCAACCGCGAACCCTGCCCTGGGCGTGCAGGACGTCAGCAGTTCTAGCTCCGACATCCGCCTCTACCCCGCGCTCCCGCTGCTCAATTTCCTTAGCCTGCTGATGCTCACTATTCAGCGGGCTAGTACCGATCTCTTCAAGCAGCTGACGGCACACTATGCAGCGCAGATCCGGGAGGTGGGTATTTGGGACGATTTCCTGGCGCAGATTGGCGAGCAGTACTTCAGTATCAAGATTCCCCGCCAAGGGAACCCGTTGTTGGATATGATGGGGAGCATGTTGTTTGGCGGTGGTCAGGGCCAGGGTCAGGCTGGTGGCAGACCCACGAAGAAGGTCGAGGCTCCTCCTTCAAACATGGAGCTTGATTAGATGACGACGGAGGAGTGGAGTTTGCGGCCTGTCCTGTATAGTACTGCATGGCAGTGGACATACCCAATTGACGGTGTAATGACTTGAACAATAGTTTAACAGCGTGTAAATGGAACAAGGTTTAGATCCGCACGTCCCTCTCCGGTTCGAACATCCAATTGTCGTCGTCCAAAGACGCGACCTTTTTGCGCAGGCTCTGGTGGACAATATTCAAAATTTCTGCCGTCACAGGTGAGGTCAGTACATAACATCGCCCCCAGCTTCTGTCTGATCTTCAAAAGGAGAAGACTGCACTCACCATCCGGCTCCCCACTAGACGGACGATTTCGATGACGAATAACCATCTCAACCAGCGCAGCCTCGAACTCTACAAAACAATAAGCATGAGCCCCAAATAGCTCCCCCAACCCGGGGTAATTTGGTAATTTAAACATACTCTCTTTATCCCGCTCACTCAACTCCGCATCCAGCGTACTCTCCCCACTCTCCTCACCATCCAAATCCCCAAGTTCCTCCCCATTCTCCCCAATCAGTGCAGGCGGCAGCACAGGGATATCCAACTTGTAGCAGCCGTTCTTATCGCGGACCACGATCTCCCTGTTCTCGGGGAGCTTTGCGGGGCGCGGGGGTTCGGTGGGTGCAGGCTTGGTTCGGTGCGAGGGGCGGGTTGAGTGTGTGTTGTTGTTGGGTGGTGGCGGCATGTTGGTGTTGTTGGTTACGTTCATGTTTGCGTTTGCGCCTGGGTTTGCGCTCGTGCCTGGGCCGGTGGTGGCGGGTCGGCGGCTGAGGGTTTGGTTGAAGAGGTTGCGGCGGATGGAGGGGTGAGTTGTGGCCATGGTGGTGTGTGGGGGGTGTGTGAAAAGAAGAGATTAAGCAGGTTATTTGGTCGTGTAGGGGGTGATTTGCGGAGCGGAGCGGAGGTTGGAGGTATCTTGGGATGTTGGAGCACGCGCGGTGGTGGGAAGTGAATGGACGGACTTGACGTGTCGCGTCGAGTCCTGAGTAATAGTTTAGGAGGTAGAGAGGGTTAGAAGTGTTGAATAGACACTGTGTGGGTGGTAAGGATAGGGAAGCGAGTTGTGTGTAGTGGTGAGGAGAGATGATGGACGGGGTAGAGTAGAGTGGCCGCGAACGGAAGCCGAGATGATGATGCTCCGCGACGCGCCCATGTAAAAGTGGCGGCCGAGGTCGAGCTGCGAGTTTACATGCAACTTTGATCTCAGTTGAGGGATTCAATATGAAATTGAGGATTTTTGTTTCAGTAGCTTCTTCTAGTAAGCCATGAAAAGTCTTGTCGATTTAGCGAATTATTTTGCATAGCTTTGAAGATGCAAAGCAAAGCTTGCCTATCGAGGTCGTATTCTCGAGGTTTTGTTCCACTACAGGAGATCGATCTGGATCAAAAGAGGCGATCAATATTGGCTATCAATTCTATAAAGAACTTTCGTCTCTGATTGTATGCTACTTAGCTATGCAATAGCATGTCAAGGTGTTCAGGCTTGGTCCACTCTCGCCTCCATAAAGTTAGTAGTGCTCTTATCCAGCTTATCGCGAACGCGTCCACTTTCGCGTCTTTCATCACCGCTTTCTTCCCCCACGAAGCTCCAACATCATACATCAACCTAACCACCTCCACCATGGTACAAGCCGAGTCCTCCAAAACTGCCGAGCGCAATGGCCTACGGGCTGTCACAGCTGGTGCCCCCGCAGACTATGAGCTGCCCTGGTCAGTAACCTTTCCCTGGACATTGCAAGGACTGGAGCTGACTTTTTACTTGCGACAGGGTTGAAAAGTACCGCCCCATCTTCCTCGATGATATTGTCGGTAACACCGAGACGGTCGAACGGCTGAAGATTATTGCCAAGGATGGCAATATGCCTCACGTTATTATCTCGGGCATGCCGGGTATTGGAAAGACGACTTCTATTCTGTGTCTGGCGCGGCAATTACTTGGGGATGCGTATAAGGAGGCTGTTTTGGAGTTGAATGCTAGTGATGAGCGAGGTGAGAATGCTTTGATGAGGGATGAAACTGGAGACATCGTGGGATACAGGGACTGACTGAACTGATCAGGTATCGACGTGGTTCGCAATCGCATCAAGGGTTTCGCCCAGAAAAAGGTTACTCTGCCCCCAGGCAGGCACAAGCTGGTCATCCTGGACGAAGCTGATAGGTAGGACTTGTGGCACACCTCTCTCCGTGGTACCGACTTTGCTCACACCAACTTGTCTAGCATGACTCCCGGTGCTCAACAAGCCCTGCGCCGTACAATGGAAATCTACTCGACAACCACTCGTTTCGCCTTTGCCTGCAACCAATCGAACAAAATTATTGAACCACTCCAATCTCGTTGTGCAATCCTCCGCTACTCCCGCTTGACAGATGCCCAGGTCGTTAAGCGGATTATGCAGATCTGCGAGGCTGAAAAGGTCCAACACTCCGAGGATGGAATTGCGGCCCTGGTCTTCAGTGCCGAGGGTGATATGCGTCAGGCTATCAATAACCTGCAGAGTACCTGGTCGGGCTTTGGCTTTGTTAGTGGTGACAATGTCTTCCGTGTCGTGGACAGCCCGCACCCGGTCAAGGTACAGGCCATGATCAAGGCCTGCTGGGAGGGGAAGGTAGATGCGGCGCTGGACATTTTGAATGAGCTCTGGTAAGAACTTTCTCTTCGAAGTTATAACATTGCGACGTGCTTTGAGGGAGTCACCTTTCTAATCTTGGTTATTACAGGACGCTGGGATACTCCTCACATGATATCATTAGCACCATGTTCCGGGTGACCAAGACGATTCCCACGCTCTCGGAGCATTCAAAGTTGGAGTTTATCAAGGAGATTGGATTCACACACATGCGTATTCTGGACGGCGTGCAGTCGCTGCTCCAGCTGAGTGGCTGCGTGGCTAAGCTCTGCAAGATTAACATGAAGCCGGAGCTGTTCCAGCCTCCCAAGGCTTGAGTTGAGCATTGATATTCCGCAGCATATTCCCCACGGCGTTAAGGGCGTTTCAACAAAATTCAATGATGAACGATGTTCTTTTAATCCTTTCCTCTAATTTTTGTTTAGCATAGGGATACTTGGCGACATCATAAGATAGTAAACTGATTCCTGACAACCCTAATCACCCTTAACCGCGTTTACTCCCTACCCATTAAGTGTTGTCTACGTTTGTTCAGGATATGCATGGTTTTCGCATAAACTAGAATACTAGATTAGAAGACCTAAAGTAGTAGCAAGAGTGTTCGAAAGAGTGCTTGAAAGATGACCAGAAGGAGTGGCAAGAAGAGGTTCTCTGATGCTTCTACAACATCGGGATACTTGGCAACATCATCACCTAGTCATTCCCCCATCTACTAATCCCTACTGCTCTCCTTTCTCGCTATTCTTGCCTTCTAGATGCCTCTTCCAATCCCGCTCAATCACACTCGCAGCCCCCAAAACCTTCTCCTCCTCAAGTTTCTTCCCAATAATCTGCAAATTCACCGGATACCCATCCACCGCATCCACATCCCACAACCTCCAATTCCACTCATCCAACTCATTTCCGGGCACGTACTCCTCCCCTCTAACCCCATCAACATCCCTTCTTACCCGATCCACCGGAAACGTCAACGCAGTATAATCCAAAAAATTCCAGATCTTCGTATACCCGACCCACCGGAACGTGCGGTGCGGGATCCCAGTGTGCGGCATAGCCGGCGCAAGCAGGATATCCACGCCGCGCCCGTCCGGAGCCCGTGTTGCATTCCACTTATCAAGGTACTTCTTCTGCGCAGCATGTTTCCGCTTGTTGAGCTGCCAGTACTCGTAGACGGAGATGGGTTTACCCCGGTTAACTAGAGCCTGCACGTGGGGTAGATACGGTTCCCCCGCGACGGCGATATCGCGCTTTATATCCTCGCCGCCGTCGACGGTGTAGAAGGCGTCCATTATTTTGATGCAGGAGGCGTGGTCGGTCGTGTCCCAGGGGATGAGTTCGTGGCCGGCGGCGCGTAGGGCGGAGGACAGTTCGTGCAAGGCCCGGGTTATGGGCGGGTGTGGGGTGACGATGCCGTCGGTGAGGATGAGGCCGATTACGAGGGGTTTGGACTGGATGAACTGGTAGGCCAACTCGTTCCAGGGGAGTGGAGTGCAGCGTGGGTCGAGGGTCCAGGGCGAGGCGGTGGTGAGGGTCTTGGTGATGTAGGTTATTGAGGCGAGGTCGCGGGTCATGGGGCCGATGGAGGAAGGGACGTGTTCTTGGCCTTGGGTTGAGACGGGGACGCCTTCGTAGGGAAGGCGGGTGCTCTGTTGGTGTGGGGTTTTAGTATTGGCATTTTTACATCGATCATGGAGGTGCTTACACTTGGTTTCAGGCCGTATAGGCCCGCGAAGCTCTGCGGAATGCGTACGCTTCCGCCGATATCTGTGCCGAAGCCGAGGACTGAGCCATGTAGTGCGAGTAATGGGCCTTCACCTCCTGTTGAGCCGCCAGGCGTAAAGGCAGGATTCCTGGCGTTGGTGGTCAAGCCCCAGAGAGGGTTTTCTGTCTCTGCCCACTAGGCAAGTCAGTGAGGATGGAAAGCGGAATTGGGGTATATGCTTGATAGTCCAGGCCTAGATCTAGAAGCTTGCAAGCAGCAGGGTTCAAGCATACCATGATACTTTGGCATAGATTTGTTTTGGCAATAATAATGGCGCCCATGTCCTTCAGCATCTGCACGAGCACTGCATCCTCGGTGGCAGGTTTGAAAGATCTCCCGACGTATCCCAAGGTTGAGTCAACGCCCTTGATATCGAATTGATCCTTGAGGGTGATGGGAATGCCATGTAGAGGGCCCTTGAGCTTTTGCGTGCTGCTGAACTCGTTATCCAGTACTTTGGCTTTTTGTAGGGCTTCTTCGAATAGGACTTCCGTCAGGCAGTTGGTCTGTTGACAGTCTTAGCTGCTGTTTTTGGCACGGGTGAGAGACTTCCTACCAACTGATGTGCTACCACGGCGCTGAAATAAAATAATAAAAAAAGAATCGAAGTTAGCCAACTAAATTCAATTGTAGTGACATCTTCATTCGAAACCACATCTTACCGTTTGATATACGCTTGAATGACTTGCTGCGCGGTGAATTCTCCTGTCTCCAACCGTTTCAACAAGCTAATCAGATCGAGATCGGTGATTTTCTGAACGTCAGGCTCATTCTCCAGACGAGTTCGGTAATCCACATGGTCCACTCGGGGCACTCGATGCTCAACGTCGACCAAGTACGGAGCGAGTAGTTTGTCTCTGATTGCTCGTTTTTGGGAGACGATCTGCTCCCATGGCTGTTGGATGGTGCCCATAGCGCTGAATGTTCTAAGTATCTCGATTATCTTTAATCTTGAATGCCCTCACCTTGGTTAGCTTGGTATGGGTTAGAAATCTCAGGGCAGGCCGCAGAAACGCCCACTTTATAGGCGATGCACTCGGCCGGAAGGGTATGGACATGGCCGTTATCTACTCATTACTTACTCCAATACACCATTACAATAGTACCGACCGTTATTGCCTTCCACGTTGGGAAACAAAGAGACGCTCTTGCAAATCTTGATAAAATTACAAGCTACTCCCTATAGGACACATTGTATTTATTTTTTTGATTCCGGTTTCAATGGTCATAACTCTGGAAAAAGAGCCGTTGTGAGCAAGGTGTACGGCCATGTAATGTTACAGATTCCAAAGTTGGAGTCATTGTCAACGGGATGTTCGTTCCCGACTACCCGTCTGTCGCACAATCTTTTCCCAAACTTGCCTGAGCATATGTACGTATTTTGAACTCTGTCATTGTGGCAGTGGAGTGGAGCAGGATTGTAAGGAGTCTAAGGACCTTGGCTTGGCTCCAGTCAGCTTGGGCCGAAAACTTAGCCGACAGTAAAGTTGAAGCCAGTCGTGAATCTGGATACCAGGGTTTTCCCAAAACCAGCACTCCGAGAGAGTACTTGATGCAACACTCAGATTGTTCGCCCTGACTCTAGACGTGCAAGCTACTGAGAAAGATTTACAATTAAATAAGACAGCAATAACAGCAGTGGCTGGCGCTAAGTAGAGTATCCAGATCAGAATAAGATGTCACACATGACGGTGGGGCGCTCTCCCCACACGTTCTAACAGCCCAGAGCCGCACGTTGCACAGGTATGGGTCACGGCATATCATTTCACGGTTCTACACTATTACCGGTTCTCAGGTTCCGAGGAAAATTGGAGTGCAGAATCACAGACCCTCGAGGGCCATTCGGACTTGGTTAACTCGGTAGCGTTCTCGCCTTCCGGCCGCCTTCCAGCGTCTGCCTCCAATGACCACCCCGTCAGCTCTGGGATGCGGCTACGGGTGCTCTACAACGGACGCTTGTGGGCCATTCTAGCCCAGTTTACTCGGTGGCGTTCTCGCCTGATGGGCGGCTCCTAATGTCTAGCTCCGGAGGCTCTGCAGCAGACGCTAGAAAGGGGCCATTCATCCCTAGCTCAGTCAGCAGTGTTCTCGCCTAACGGCCGGCTCTTAGCGTGTGCCTCTTATAGTCCGGTCCATCTCTGGGATACAGCTACAGGCGCTCTACACCAGATCCTCGAGGGCCACTTGCACCTACGCTGGATTACCTCAGTCGCGTTATCGCCCGACGGCAGGCTCCTAGCACCTGGCTCGGATGATAAGACTATCCGGCTCTGGGATGTAGCGACGGGTGCCTTGCAGCAAATCCTGGCCCCTGGGAGGCCATTCATATTTCATTCAGTCAGTAGTGTTCTCGCGCGATGGCCGACTACTAGCATCTAGCTCTCGTGATACTGTCTGGCTCTGGGATACAGCCACAGGCGCCGCCCAGTAGATTCTAGAAGGCCATTCCAGCGTGGTTCTATCGGTAGCCGTTTCGCCTAACGGCCGGCTACTAGCCACTGCCTCCGATGATACGACAATTCGGCTCTGGGATACAGCCACGGGCTTTCTACAGCACACCCTCAGGGGCCATTCACACGCAGTTGGCTCAGTGGCATTCTCGCCCGACGACCAACTACTGGCGTCTGGCTCCAGAGACAAGCCAGTTCAGCTCTGGGATGAGGCCACGGGCTCTCTACAGCAGACCTCAACGGTCACGGGAGTGAGTAGTCAGCGATTTGAAATTCGCCGCAGATTGCTCATACCTTGCTGCCAATCTGGAATACCTCAAGGTTCAAACCTCGCGGGACACGAGTCGTTACAGTCCAGCTGGATCGGAGGCCAGCACCTTCCTTGTACAAGGCCAGTGAGTGACTCTTCGAGGCGAAAAGGGCTTATGGCTTCCACCCGAGTATCGACCCAGTTGCTCGGCAGTCAAACCCAATACCCTTGCCATGGGACATGTATCGGGCGGGTTTCTATCATTGAATTTTGTGCCTAGTACGAGTCAATAACACCTTGGTTGCATAGGCGCCTACTTTATGATCTTCTCTCTGTGCCCTGCTCAATAGACGGAATGGGACAAATCATATTGCTGAGTCCAATGGTTCTACTGTAGTTCGCAGGAGGGGTTTCTACCGGATTTTCGATTCGATACAGGCGCCACTGTCTATCGCTGGGCTACTCCAATGGGCAATATTCCGGTTAAAAGAGGGGAGCTCGGTTATTATGCACATAGAGTTGGACTAGTTGAGTACTGCTTCTTGCTAGTGTGTACGTACAGCACCGAGTACCTGGCTTTGGGTACTTGCGTCCCAACAAGGTCCCCGAACTGCCCATTTGCCACATGTCTAGACACCTAGTGCACACTTCCAAGTGACAACTGGAATCATAATGACTTTCAGCCTACTCCGTACATATTATGCAGATTCTGCACACATGACCCTTGAAACCCCCCAAACTTTGGGCAGCACACCGTTTTCCATTCCTGGTGACGAAGCGGGGAAGAATGACCCTGTGGATCCTCGCAACCTCCACTCAGCCACAACCACTTGCCCAGCGCCCAGGCTGCTCCAGCCTCCAGCACGGTCACCAGTCGATTCCCACCCCCCCCCATTCTTCTTCCCCCCTCAAAAGTTCCGAGTCCAAATCTTAGCAGAGCAGAGATTGTCATCTCCCTAGCTTGATGGAGTGGAGGCGCCATGGATTCTACCAGCTCAGGGTCGAGTCCGACCGGCGCCGTCCGCACGCGCAACAAGTCCGCAGGCTCGATCGCCAAGCGAGCTTGCGACCAATGCAAGTTCCGCAAGATCAAGGTATGTCTGGAACCCGGAAAAAAGCAACCCCCACGACAGCCCCTTCCGATGCTCGCGTCGCCTCCGCGCTAGGGGGAAATTGAAGCACTAATAGTCTCCTATAGTGCAGCCTATCGCAGCCCTGCAAGGCTTGTCAATCGATGGGCTTTGACTGCACATTCCTTCAGCCGCAGAAGAAACGCGGGCCGACGGGACAGTAAGTCGACCTCCGAATCGCGCCATGCGCCATGCGTCATCAGAATAGTTCGCTAATCTCAAGCTTGTCATAAAGTCGCGTCTCGCAAATTCGCCAGCAACAAACGAATATCATCTCTCGCACTCCGCAGGAGACCCCCATCGCCAAGCAGGAACCCTTCCGGTATCATGGCCCTACCTCTGGTGTCGAACCGGGCCAGCCCGTCTCGATGCCTGGAGCATCGTGGGCTCCCGCGCAAGGCCAAGTGACCATGTCACTGGAGGGACCGGCTGGTCTTGCAGCCTCCGGTCCAGCACCAGGTATCGTAGACGCCTGGGCGGGCGAGACTACATCGCTCGACTCTCAAGGCACCAGCGTGGGCTGGAACGAACGCCCGGATGTGGAATATTGGCTGCCGGATCACTTGGGAGGGCAGGTCCCCGTCTTTGAATTCCCCGGTAGCAACATCTACCTCAAACCCTCCCTCCCGTCCATCATTCAGCCAGTGACGGATGTATCGGCCATCAATCTGACCCCGACAGAGCCACAGGGGATGCCATATTCCCCGGCCGTGGGGTCAATACCGTCCTCGGAAAGTCAGGAAGTGGAAGGATTCTGGCCTGAATCCATCAACGAGGCAAATATGATCCCCTGGCTTGACGTCTACTTCGACCGGCTCCATCCGACTGTTCCGGTATTGAGTCGGTCTTCCTTGTACACGCGGATGATGTGTCAGGAGCATCGCAAGAACACCCAGTTCGGGGCGATGCTGCTATCCTTGTGTGCATTCTCCCTAACGCAACCTATTGAGATTAATGAGCGTGCGACGACGTCTTCTCGGGCCACGCAGGCCCGTTTGATGATGCATGAAGCGACCAAGATGCGGAGTTGTTCTGATTTTGGTGAACACCCGACCATCGAGGCGGTTTTGACTAGTTTCTTCCTTTTTGGCTGCTTATTTGGAAGCAACCAACATAATGCCGCCTGGCTGCGGCTGCGAGAAGCCTTGGATCTTGCTTCGACGTTGGGTCTCAACGATCCGGAATCGTACCGGGACTTGCCCGGCGACGAGAAAGGCCAGCGATTGCGAACATACTTAGTTCTATCAATCACGGAGAGGTAGTTATCCGACATCAATCGCTTGCATCAATCGCTTGCCAAATCTTTCATCTTGCACATCCTAACATCTCTACAGAGCTTATGCATTGCAACGCCTCCACCCCGTCACATTCTCCGGCAAGCCCGGATTCAGCATGCGCTCCGTCCACGACTTCCTCCACAACGCCACACACAGCCTCGTCTCCGGCATCATCGTGCACAACGAAAAAGATGCCGAAGGCATGATGGGTCTAGCCCGGCTAATGGAGCTCTTCGACGCCATCGACGAAGACTTTATCCACTGCTGGAACCGGCGCTGCGACCTCCGTAACGGCTACTGCCAACGGTTCACCGATACCAAAGCTCTATCCATGTTCGATAGTCTCTTGCAAGTTAGTCAAGCGGAGCGGTACAAGGGCTACGACTGGTTCGAGCGAGCCAAGGTCGACGGCAACGATAACAATGCGCTTCTTGCTATGGGGCTGCGCGAGACGCAGGCCGCGGACGTCTTTATTACGCAGAAATGGGT
Organism: Penicillium janthinellum; assembly: GCA_027569415.1. Lineage (NCBI taxonomy): Eukaryota > Fungi > Ascomycota > Eurotiomycetes > Eurotiales > Aspergillaceae > Penicillium > Penicillium janthinellum. Next base: position 101,233 of record JAPDFA010000038.1, read on the forward strand.
GCAGAATCGAGTTTGGCTTCTGTGTTTGAACCATGGTCTTTTGAGGACGCAGTCTGATCGGCCGGAGTTGACGTTTGGGTTTGCGGTGTCGATTGCCGAATCGACTATTCAGTTGTGTCGCTCGCTGCGGTTGAGTTCGATGGAGGCTCACGGGATTGGATTTGTATGTTTCCCTTCCATTCTATCCCCTATAACCCCTCAATGTTCTCCGAGGCGTTCCTTGATGCCCTAGTCATATCTGGCTTGATTATCCTCAGGCTAACTCCACCTCAGACGGAGAAATTATACGATATCGCCGTTGGCGCCACCGATATCCTCTGCAACATCAACCCACCCTTCGGCACGGGAATCACCCCGCTAGGCAACTTCTCCGATACTCTAGCCACAACCTCTACGCCACAGGCCCTGGCAGAAGACTTTTTGTTGCTGATGAGCGCTTTCCGCGGTGGAAATCATCCCTTCGTGGAGAAGTATAAGGATCATTTGCGTGGGTTGCAGATTCCTGGGAGCTGGAGTCAAGGACAGGGCCCGTAACGAATGGATGATCTGACTACCTTGGGTTGAGGGCATCTTCGCCCATTTTTGTTACTTGTGTATTTGATTATGTGGGATTTTTGTTTCTGTCTCGTCTGGGGTTATGGCGTGGAGTGTATCAATAGACGGTGTGGGATTGGGATTCGGTGTATATTTATGTTGTGTGCCAGGCTTTTTTTTTCTGATTCGCGTTGGCTAAACCTTTCTATCTCCATAAGGCTGCTACTCTGATCTTGACTCCAGCTAAACTGTAGAACTGTGGCTCTATATTCTAAGGCTGAACCATCGACATAATATCAAAACGATCTCATCGTCTGAAAGGAAAGATGAAACCAGAGATGATCATCTTCCTCTCATCCATCAAACCTCCACCTACCGCTGACACTCAACAAGCCCATCCCAAACCTCCGCCCCAACAAGCACCGCCGGCACCAACTCATCCAGACACCCTGTCCCATTCAACTCTTCAGACCTCGTGGCTGTCTCCGCAAAAAACCTCACCCCGAAACACCTCGCCGATGAACGTGGATGATAAACACGCGTAGAAAGAACAGTTCGCCCATTCACGAAGACTTCTAGCACGGAGTTGTCGAGGAAGGCGTGGATTTGGAGGGTTTCTTCTGTGGGATTGCTTGTGTCATCCAAGGTGGTAAAGAGGGTGTGTGGGGCGGATTCGTAGCCGTGGTTTATAGCGGTCATTACGTTCGGATCTTTTTGTTTGGGTGTGTCTTCTGGTTGTGGTTGTGGTTGGGGTCGGTGAATGGTGAAGGTTTCTGTTGGGGGGATCCAGGATAGGGTTGTTGTTTGGGCGAAGTCTGGACTTCATGTGTTAGTTCTCATTGGAAGATGCAGAGATTGGTATAAAAGGGAGGGCATGACTTACCGGGTGTATGTGCGATTTGAACCCCGACACGTTCGCAGGATTCATGGACAGCGAATTCGGCCTTGAGTTCCCACCGGTTCGTAACCAGGGGAAGAGTCTCGTGTGAGATGTTCCGAAGAGCAGCTGGTAGATATGAGGAAAGGAATTGTCTCTTTTCAGCTCCCTTTCGGAGCAGGGAGAGTCGGGCATCGGGCTTGATTCCCAGTGTGTGAATCGTGTACGTATCCGGCCTGGAAGAGTCGGGTATGGCCTCGACAGAAGTAATACTTTCCAGCTGCGAGCTACGCGCTTTCACGACATCACTCAATGTCATTAGCTGAACTACCCGCGGCAGAGAAATCATCCCACTCCAACCCTGTCGATGACGAGGTCCATCGGGTAGATCCTCCTCGGTGATCCAGCCATACACGATGCGCTGGGCCGTAAGCGGGTCCCAGAAGGAATTCGCGGCGTACAAGCATCCATGATCGAAGTATCCCGCAAATGCATACTCAGCGAGAACATCATCTCTGATCTTTTCGGGGGCTCGTGATTTCACGCACATCCACAGCTGAGCTCGGGCTTGTCGTTTGTGTCGTGCCGAGCCCAGGGTTGTCCAGAGGGAGTTTTCACCGCGTAGACATCCTTCAGCACCCATGATTGCAAAGTCCCGCGAAACGCCAGCGTTGTTGGACAGGGTCATTAGATTGCCAACTTCCCAGTTAACGCCAAAGTCTCCTGACCATCGCGAGGGATGGAAGTTCAGACCGACGTCGACTAGAAGGCCGGTGTATCTCCATGATCGGAGGTCTGTTGGGTTGACGGTGTACACGAAAATGGCTGGAGCTTTGTCGACGATACCACCAGCCACGATGCCGTGTAGAGGCCGGCTGAGATTGTGAATGCTATCTTGCTGCTCCTCTGGCCAGGTCGTGAGATGGGGATCTCGCCAGCCCGTCACTGACACGTCCTCAGGGGGACCCGTGAGTATCGGGTTACAGCTCTGCCGCTCCCACGTCTTTCCACCATTATTGGAGACAGCCAGACTCACAGACTCACAGCCGGCAATGTAAGGCAGGGTATAATGGAGTGGCAGATGCCGGACAGACGTGTACAACGCCGTCAACACACCAGGATTCCCATGCATATCTGTGGCTTGCAAACATCCCGTGAAAACTCCACAGCGATCGTACTCAGTCGAGGGCGTCAAAGCCGGCGTAGGAGATACCTTCCACGAAACGAGGTCGGTAGAAGTCGCATGGCCCCAGGACATATTGCCCCAGTCGTTACCGTGGGGGTTCCATTGGAAGAAGATGTGGTAGTGGCCCGTGGCGGGATCATAACCCAGTCCACAGGGATCGTTCATCCAGCCCTTGGGGGCAGTGAGGTGGAAAGATGGTTTTGAAGTAGTTTGGGTTATCGTTAATTCGTCCTCGGGGGTTGCTTGTGCGGTTTGGATGTGCTTTTCTCGAAGATCTTGCTCGGAGATATCCGGCGAGCTAAGTAGAACAGACATGTTCTTATCTGGTGATAGGTCAGGTCAAAGGACTGTAGACCAGGGACAATGATAAGGATTCTCAATGACAGGAGTGGATATCATCCCTTCAGTGCCAGTGGGAGCGACTCGTAATGCAGTGCCGCGGAGAGAATCTTGGTGTTGCTGTGATATCCAATTCTTGCCGCAACAGCGGTATCGAGCATATCTCAGCTGCTCCACTGGGATGACAGGGGTTTCTGATCTGATATAAGTCCAGACCACCAGGTCCACGATGACTTGGCGGAGGTTTCTCCGATCAAAATCGGGACAGTGGAGGCTGGAGGCTGGGCGCTGTCACCGTGCGGGAAATTGTCGGGGATTCTCGGTTGCACAGCGACGAGAGCAGCGGCGCGGGCCAGACCTGATCGACAGTGAGATTCATTTGCGACCTCCTGTTTCACAAGACAATCCATTTGAAGATCTTTTAAAGCACGAGAGACCCAATTGTCACGCAATATAGTGCATTCACCTCGACTTGCGCTCGACTGGGAAACCTCGGAGAAACCAACCCTGACTAAACGGCCGAATATGCAAAAAGTCTGGGGAAGAAGATGGGCCCATCATGATCATCATCGCCCAGCTTCTCTATGGGGAAATCCACCTGTGTTCCTGGCGAGGCCTGAGGAGGACTGAGCTGAGCTCGTCCAGCGTATAAACCCCGCCATGTCGGCGGAGTCTCTTCTTTCTTTTCGCACGCTGCCATCGCGCTGGGCGGGATCACTTCGTGCGATGTTCGCGACAGCAATGGCCAACAAGGATGCACATGGCTCTGCAGAAGTCGAGCATGTGGATCACCCAAGTCGAGAGAAAGGCGCTGTGAATGCGCGCCTGGTCTTTGCGTGTATCACATTTTGTGCGGCGTCGTTCATATTTGGATATGACGACAAGCTCATCTCGCCGGTCGCCGCGTTACCTGGCTTTGTGAGTGTACCAGCTCATTTTAAAACGAAACAATCTAAACTGACGAGGATCTTCAGGTGGACAAATTCCAAGGACCAAATCCAGCCACAGACCGATTGATCCTCACAGCGCGCAATCAGAATCTGGTCTTTTCGCTGCCGCTGGTAGGCGCTGTTCTTGGAGGTCTGGTAGCCTCGCCACTGAACTTTCATTTCGGTCGCAAGTGGCCTCTGATCGCAGCGTATCTTCTTTCCATTGGCGGCGGATTGCTGCAAGTGTTTGCGCCGAATTTGGGTGCTTTTGTGGGTGGTCGGTCTATTAATGGGGTTGCCATGGGCATTGCAATGGCGACGGCTCCTCTTTATCTGTCAGAGGTGAGAGACATACACTATATACAGAGATCTCTGTAATAGAAACTCGATGATCTAGAATACTGATCGAAGAGTATACAGGTCGTCCCCGCTTCAATGCGAGGCCGCAGCGTCAGCTCCATCAACATCCTCAACCTCACAGCCGGCGTGGTCAGCACCGTCATCGTATGGGGTACCCAAAAACTCGGGGGTCACTTATCCTACCAAATCCCCCTGGCCGTACAATCCGCCGTCCCCGTAATCTTAATCTGCATCACGATCGCTCTCCCCGAAAGCCCCGAATGGCTCGTGTCAAAAGGCAACATCCCCCAGGCCCGACACAACCTCCGCAAACTGCGCGGCTTCAGCGACTCACAAGTCGAAGCCGAACTCCACCTAATAACCGTCTGCGAGAAACAAACCCGCGAAATGCATGCACAAGTCAAATTCTGGCACATCTTCCAGCGACAACATCTCCGGCGCACGCTCGTCGGCGGCTCCTTCTACTCGCTCAACCAAATCTCCGGCATCATCCTCTCAACAACGTATACCACAGTCTTCCTCACAGAACTAGGCATCGGCAACGCCTTTTCCCTAACAATCATCGCATCCTGCTGTACGCTAGCCGGGACAATCGCGGCGCCCCTCGTCCTCGACCGCGCGGGCCGTCGCCCAACCGCCCTAACTGGAATGACCCTCCTCTTCGCCATCGACTTGACAGCTGGCATTCTGGCCTTCTACACACAAAACCCCCACGCAACCCTCGCCATCGCCGCGCTATCCTTCATCTTCAATTTCTTCTGGGCCTCGTCATTCTACTCCCTCTCCGCGCTGATGCCGTCCGAAATCGCTACCCCCAAACTCCGCCACCACACTATGTCATATACCATTGCGTGCCAGGAGGTCACCGCCGTGATTACCACGCTGGTCGTGCCGCGGTTGACCTCTGCGGATGCGGCGGGGCTGGGCGCGAAGACGTATCTTGTTTTTGCGGGGTGTATGGCTGGGATTCTTGTTTTTGTGGTTGTGTATTTGCCGGAGACGAAGGGGAGGACTTTTGCTGAGATTGATGAGATGTATGCGGCGGGAATTCCGGCTTGGAAGTGGCGGTCTTATCGGACGCGTGAGGTGAGGATTGGGGAAGGGAGGGTTGAGCCCGGTAAGACGTAGCTTGTATAATCTTGTACATTAGCTTGTTCCTTTGGACATTAGATGGAACGGGTCGTATATAGATAGGGGATTACTGAATTGACCCCCCCTCTGTATATTCCGACTCCCCTCCTGCCTGAAATCCCCTAGTATCCTCTTTCAACTACTCTTTCAACTACTCTTTCAACTACTCTTTCAACTACTCTTTCAACTACTCTTTCAACTACCCTTTCAACTACTCTTTCAACTACTCTTTCAACTACTCTTTCAACTACTCTTTCAACTACTCTTTCAACTACTCTTTCAACTACTCTTTCAACTACTCTTTCAACTACTCTTTCAACTACTCTTTCGAATACTCCTTCGAATACTCCTTCGAATACTACTCTAAATCTCCTACTACTTTAGTTTTTATAGTTTAGTATTAGGTCTTCTTTACATATAAAGGCTATATATCCTTAAATAATATAGATATCACGAAAAAGTAGACGGGTAAACGCGGTGAAGGGTAACTAGGGCTAGTAGGAATTAGGTTTACTATCTTATATTATCGATTATTTCTATCTTGATGCCTGATTTCCTGAAATGCAGGTATTGAAAGGTATCTTTAGGCATTTCTAGGCAGGAGGGGGGTCAATTTAGTAATCCCCTATAGATAGGATATTGCTAAATCCTCCGCCTCCCCCCTTTTTATATATTTTGACCCCCCTCCTTCCTCAGAATGCCTAAACATGCCTTTAATGGCTGAATTCTAGGAGCTCGCCTAGGCGTGTAAGACAGAAATACCTCAGAAGTAAAACATTCCTGATAGCTTTATTTACCACCGCGTCTACTCCCCTCTATGCCGGCCGACCAACACTTTAAGATTCGATATTACGACCGTTAAGTATAGAGTACAATTCCTAATTGAATCTTTAAAAATGTGTACCACTTTTACTAATCTGAAATAAGTTACTATATTATGAAAAGGCTAGTATTTATAAAAACATACAGTATCTTTTTGCATTCGGTATCATTTTTCGACCTAGAATACTATTTCTTAAAAGATACTATATTTTAGGCAGCCGGATCCGCAAAATCCTATTATTAATGCTTCAACACTGACCTATGTTAGTTAACCCTAGGTCATTTAACGCTCAGAAGGCTTTCTAAACGATATTCCCGAAAATGAACGATGATGAATCTATATAGTGCTTATTACATATCTCACACAGAATAAAGACGGCCTTTCAAATTATCTAGGTTCAAAATAGCTTATAGTAACGCTTTTCGGCGAGATACCAGTCGGGGCTCTGCGAGAGAAGCATTCTTGCCGACTCAGACTAATTTCCTGGGGCTGAGAAATTGAGGATTATCTTTTCTAAGGCCGTGTCTCCTCGGCCGTCTATCTGATGTATACCTTCTGGGAAACGGGGTGCTAAGAGGCGGAACATCTCCGGGTTGCAGATTATGGAAGGTAGATGCAGAATATTCTCGCCGCAGGAGTTGTAATATCGGAGACGTGCTTTAATGTTGCTCTCTATGACGAGGTATTCCACTACGGTAACGTGATTTCCTAAACTAGCCTCCCTAATAGATTGACGTATCGGTTTAAATACCGTCTATTCTATCCGCGATCCGCGAAGTAATTCACTTCTAAGCTCCTTGTTATATCGGGTGTTATTCATTAAGCGCTAGATATTTAGTATATGTTACGGACCTCGAGTGCCTGAGGGCCGCAGCAGATGGAGGGGCAGCCGAGAGCCAACCATTCCCTAGGCAGCACCACGCTAGTGAGGTCACGTGCGTTTCGGTATACTCAGCCAGGCCCCGGGGGCCCTAAGAGAGAAACACTTCGGAAGAGGAGCTAGATCCGGCCTACGACTAACCATACTAACGTATACTCCATTAGTGGAGCTGACGGTTAACGGGACGCGGGAATCGGCTACTAATCTACCGGCACTAAGATCGCACTCTAGGAACGAGGGACCGGTAAATCCCTACGTGACTACTAGGGTATACAGATAGGTATACCGGAAGGTCTACTAGAACTAGTGTTCTAGTATACCACAACTCATACCTATCGATATACTATACCACGGAGGACTAGGTATATAAGGACGCTCTTTTACTATTATATATTTAGTTCTTCGCGATTAATTATATATTATTACTTAATTACTACCTTTAGACTTTGTACTCTACGGTTTATATTTAAGATAACCTAACCTATAAGTAGGGGAGCTTACTTCGTGGTAACACTTAGTGACTAACTTACTTAGCGCGTACTCTAGTATATCCTATAAGATACTTAAAAGGACCCGAGCCTATATAAGGCTTAGTATAGTAACAGTATAGTTACGAGATACTCTTAGGATCGAAGTCTATACTGATAAGGACGAATTAGCTATCTTAGTACATATCGTTATTATACCTTATAATAATAACGACTACAGTAACTATTACCCCTTTCGGTATAAACTTATAGTAACGTAGAGGCCGTACGTAACATATTAATCGCCCTATCTTTAAACTATAAAGTAAAAGTTATTATAGTAGGTAACGATAGCACTTTAAAAGGAAAAACTCCTACTAGAGCACTAGTAGTTAAACCTAACTCTAACGATAAGCGCGATAATAAGATTCGAAACCTTAAAGTAATCGTTAAGGAGCTTTAGAGTAACCTAAATCTCCTAGGAGGTAACTATAACGACTACGTAGTAAGCGTGAAGGACTACTTAGAGTAACTCTATACTTAAGTCGTCGCTTTAATACTAGTAACCTCTATCGGAGCACCTAAGCTCCTAAAGGCTAAGACCTTTAATAGTACCCGATATAAGTTACGTAGATTCCTAACGTAGATAGATATCTATATCAACGTTAATAAAGGACGACTCTTTACGGAAGGAAGTAAAGTTATCTTTATGTTAGTCTACCTACGAGGGTAGGCCTAGGATTAGCTTAAACCCTATATTCACGAATACTACGAAAAGGCTAATAACGAATAGTCCTCGACTACGTAAGCTATTTTTAGTAGTTATACTATATTTAGGTAGTACCTAGAACGTACTTTCGGTAATATTAATACTAAGAAAACCGCTAAACGAAAGCTAAAGCGCCTTCGATAGATAGGCTCGGTATCGACCTATATAGCCGAATTTATATAACTCGCCGCGATACTCTAGTAAGACGACTACGCACTAATCCTATACTATAATAACGGACTTAAGTCCTATATTAAGGATAAGTTAGCACGAATCGATAGACCGGAAAGCTTAGAGAAGCTTATCGACTTCGTAGTACGAATCGATAATCGTTACTACGATCGGTAAATATAGAAAAGGGAAATCGAAGGATAGCGATAAGGTAACGGCCGGCTATTATACTATCGTTACGATAAACGACCGAACCGACCTAATAGGGATAGCGACCCCTATAAACTAAAACTAATAGAGCTCGATATAGCGAGACTCTTAGTAAGCTAAGGGTTACAAATAGGAAGTGGCTCGCAGGAGCAATAGGAAAGACGAAGTCCTACTAGATAGTAGAAGATGAGATGCATGAATTGTTATCGTTACTTAGCTAGGATATCTTTATAGTATTTATCTTCTTGATCTCTTCTTTCTGTATAGTCTGTATGCGGTAGTAGTTATTGGCTGCATTCGGTTTATTTCTTGTATGCCGCATGCGGTGGTAATTCGTTGCATCTGATGGTAGTATTTCATAGTACTATTATTGTATCCGGTAGCAGTAGTATCTTATTCTTCCTACAATCGGCTTTTGCATGTAGCTAGTATTTTGATGTTCTTCGATAGCCGTTGTTGCCTGATTTTTCAGGCATCCTGATTTATTCTGCAGAAGAAATCCATCTGCATTCCACTGGGCCATATAGTTACCTACAGGCCCTATTAGCTTTATTTTAATGCATATTTATTCTTCTTATGTCTTCTCATGTTATAGTTCTTTGTATCTCTTTTCAATCTTATATCTTATAGAGACTCCCTATCGAGGAATAGAAAAGAAGAAAAGATAATAACCTATACTTTAATTATAGAGAACTAGGATACTAGGCGTATACGTATAAGAAGCTACGTAACGACGCGAAATAAGTAAGATAGGTAGATAGGCTAAGATTATAATAGTTATAGGCGACCTAAAGTAACGAGGTCCGGCCCTAGTAGCTTCGAGCTACTTAGTATAAGCAGGAAGACTTCCTAGAGATAGATTAGGAAGGAATCGAGAGTTAAGGATAGACCTAGTATAGTCCCTAGAATACTATCGACTCCTAGGAATTATTATATAATTCCTAGGATATAGGCAAAACGGTCCTAGGAACGCCTACTATATTCCTAGATACTAAAGAGATCCTAGAAACTCCGCCTACGCTCCTAGGAATAGATAAACCTAAATAGCCTTATAAAGACCCTAAGGCAGTCGAGAGCTAACGCCTTAGTGATAAACTCTAGGAAATTATAAATAGGACTTAAGCAACGCGCGAAAAGATCGTATAAGCCTACGATATTATTAACTAACTATTCGAGCTATATATAGGGAACCCTACTATCGAAGGGAATATCCCTAAGGAGATTTAGTAAACCTAATAGCGACTCTAATAGTTACTACTCGACGAAGAAGCATGTTACGAGGCAGACCGTCAGAAACCCGCGGGGGATGACGACAGCCAACCAAACCCGCAAGAAAGACAACACCTGCAGGAGTCACGTGCGACCAATGAGAAGCATTACACATATGCTTCCCAGGAGCAAGATCACATAGAAAAGGTGCTCCCAGGAGCAAAGTGGGTCCGTGTAAAAGGGCATTTTACACACCCACGATCAGTGATCAATCAGGGTGATCAAGGACACCGTGTCCTTGGGGCGGATAATATCCTATATATATAGCCATATATATCTTAGATATTGTCTGGCACAACGAACTACCCGATCGGGTAGCCACGTGACTAGATCCTATCACCGATAGGATTACCAGCGTAGGAACTCATCAGCGATAAGTCCTAGCGCATTAGCGATAAGTCTCGACTCATCACCGATAGGAAGGACTAGATATATAAGGACACTCATTTAGCCATCATATATTTAGTTCTTCGCGATCAATTACACATTATTACTTAGTTACTACCTTTAGACTTTACACTCCACGGTTTACCTACAAGACAACCCAACCTATAAGTAGGGGAGCTCACTTCGTGACAACACTTAGTAACTAACTTACTTAGCGCGCACTCTAGCACACCCTATAAGATACTCAAAAGGACCCGAGCCCGTGTAAGGCTTAGCACAGTAACGGTACGGTTACGAGATACTCTTAGGATTCGAAGTAGAACTAGGTAAGTATAACCCATTCGAGCTCTACTCACAGTAACGCAGAGGCCGTGCGTAACACATTAATCGCCCTATCTTTAAACCGTAAAGCAAAGTTATTATAGTAGGCAACGACAGCACCGTAAGCAACGTTTCGAGCAGATCGAACCCTACTCCACCCACCAACGCGTAACTTATAGAGATAATCTCCCAGTTATAGGAACAACTCGTATAGGCACAGAGCTAGCGAGCTACTACCGTTAAACCACCTAAACCTAAGTTTTACCATAGTAAACGAACTAAGCTTCGTGCCTTCCTAACTCAGATAGACATATAACTCCGTATTATTAGATATAACAGGGAGGCTAATAAGGTCATTTACGCTTCCACCTACCTACGTAGATAAGTATTCGAGTGGTTTAAACTATATATCAGAGAATTCAACAAGAAACCGCGCGACGACTAGGGAGATATCACTAAGGCTATATTCGTGTCCTACGCGACCTTCAAGAAGAAACTTAAACAAACCTTTAGCAACATCGACGCCACCAGAACCGCGGAACGACGACTCGATTGACTACGACAAACCGGATCGGCTAGCGTATACGCTACCGAGTTCCAGTAAATTATCTCGTACCTCGATTTCGACGACGACACCTATATCTAGATCTTTAAGCGAGGACTTAAGGAAGATATAAAGGACAAACTTATAAGGTTCGATAGACCACAGGAGCTTCATAAGATAATCGAGCTCGCGGTTAAGCTCGATAATCGACTTTACGAACGTAAGCTCCAACGACGAGAGCAGCGATAGGGGAACAGCTAAGGATTAGCAACCTACCGATACCGCCGCCACAAGGGCAGGCGAGGATAACAGCGATAATAACCGAGGGAGTACAGTAACCCCTACAGACTAAGACTAATAGAGCTCGACGTAGCGAGGCTCCCCATCAAAGAACAGAAAAGAAGAAAAGATAATAACCTATATTTTAATTATAGAGAACCAGGACACCAAGCGCGTACGTGCAAGAAGCCACGCAACGACACGAAACGAGTAAGATAGGCAGATAAGCCAAGATCACAATAGTTACGGGCGACCTAAAGCAATAAGGTCCGGCCCTAGCAGCTTCGAGCTACTTAGGACAAGCGAGAAGACTTCCTAGAGATAGATTAGGAAGGTATCGAGAGTTAAGGATAGACCTAGTACGGTCCCTAGAATACTATCGACTCCTAGGAATTATTATACGATTCCTAGGACACAGACGAAACGGTCCTAGGAACGCCTACCACGTTCCCGGATACTAAAGAGATCCTAGAAACTCCGCCTACGCTCCTAGGAATAGATAAACCTAAATAGCCTCACAAAGACCCTAAGGCAGTCGAGAGTCGACGCCTTAGTAATAAACTCTAGGAAATCATAAACGGGACTTAAGCGACGCGCGAAAAGATCGCACGAGCCTACGACGTTATTAACCAACTATTCGAGCTATATATAGGGAACCCTACTATCGAAGGGAACGTCCCTAAGGAGATTCAGTAAACCTAATAGCGACTCTAATAGTTACTACTTGACGAAGAAGCACTACCGGACAAGGAAGAGCAATATCTCCTTAAGTAACTCTACGATGTTTACCATAAAGGAATAAAGTTATAATAATAATAAGACGATAAGCAGTGCCTATACAAGAACACACGATACTCATATTAGGGATATACACGACACCCCGATCATAGCCTTAGAGCTATAGTCGGATACTACGACAACGACTGCACGATCCACTACTAAGGAAAGCTTAACTATAGCCTAGAGCCAAAGCCGCTACGCTAGGAAAAGAAACCTAACTGGAAACTAGAATATATAGGACTCTAGCACGGAAACCAGAGGATAAACACGGAAAAGCAATACCTTATAGCGACAGCGTAGGGGCGATATCTAAAGATCACTACTAATATTATACTTCGACTAACCTTAGTGATAATCGACTTAGGAGTAGTAGGAAACTTTATAAGCCTACGTTATTAGATACGCTACTCGATCACAGGCGTAGAAAAGCCACGACTATAACCAATTATCGGTCTTAACGGAGAGAGACTCGGACTAGGAATCATACACGAGAGCGGACCCTTACTAATAGTTATCGGAGACTACTTCGAGATTATTAACTTCGATATTACGAATCTCGGGGAGTACGACGTGGTACTAGGAGTACTATGGCTACGGAAATATAACGTAAATATCGACTAGCAAGCAGGAAATATAGTCTTCGATAGATACTCGTGTCGATAGATAAGCGAGAGGTAGACCGGAAAAAGCGAGCCTAATACACTAAAGAGACCTAGCCTAGGGGAAGTAGGTACTCATAGAAACCCTCACGAAGGCGAACTTAAGAGGAGTTTTCGGCCGGGAGGTAGGCCTAACAGAAGAGACACAGTCGACATTAGCGTTATCGCTACCTCGGAATAGCGATCGGACATAACAGACGACGAATTACGAGACTACGTCCTTATCGACCACGACGAAAAGACCCTCTATATAACAGGAACACTAGAGGAAGAATATAAGATCCCTAAGGAATATGCAGAATTCTAGGATGTATTTACGCTACCACCAGACGGTGAGCTACTAGAGTATAGTCCGTTCGACCATAAGATCAAGATTAAGGAAGGGGAAGAACCGAGGTTTATGCCTATATACCCACTATCGTAGAAAGAGTCAGCGACACTACAGGAGTATATTAAAATAAACCTCAAAAAGGGATACATCAGAAAATCGACATCACCGGTAGGATATCCGATCCTATTTATACCTAAGAAGGGGGGAGACCTTCGGATATATATAGACTATCGATAGCTTAATAGCATTACTATTAAGGATCGATACCCGTTACCGTTGATTAACGAGATTCAGGATATTATTCAAGGAGCGAAGTTCTTCACTAAATACGATATCACCGACGTATATAACCGACTTAGGATTAAGGAAGGAGACGAATAGAAAACGGCATTCAGAACTAAGTATAGACACTTCGAATATCTGGTTATGCCATTCGGACTCACTAATGCACCGGCATCGTTTTAACGATTCATCTTCACCGTTTTAGAAGAATACCTCGATATCTTCGTTATTGTATACCTCGACGATATACTCATATTCTCTAAAACCAAAGCCGAACATATCGAGCATAACAAGAAAGTATTATAGAAACTAAGGGAAGCTAAGGTCACACTTAAACTCAAGAAGTATAAGTTCCACGTTCAAGAAATAAGCTTCCTCGGATACACTATTAGCCTAGACAGGCTAGGAATAGAAGACGATAAGGTTAAGGCTATTCTCGACTGGCTAACGCCGACCTATATTAAGGACGTTTAGAGTTACCTTAGATTAGCTAACTACTATCGTAAACTCGTACCGTAGTTCTTAAAGTACGTATCTAGACTCTATTAATTCACTAAGAAAGGAGTACTGTTTAAATAGGACGATAAAGTAGAAAAGTCGTTTTAAGGACTTAAGGACCTATATCAACAATAATCAGGAAAGGCAATCATCGTAATCTTTAACTACGACGCACCTATTATTATAGAAACCGACGCATCGGATTTTACGCTCGGAGCATAACTTATATAACTAGGAGAAGACGGCAAGCTTAGACCTATCGCCTTCTAGTCTCGGAAAATAATCCCGGTAGAGCTTAATTACGATATTCACGACAAGGAACTACTAGCTATAGTATCAGTATTCTAAGTCTAGCAAGCTTACCTAGAAGGAGCAAAACATACCGTGATCGTTAGGACAGATCACTATAACCTCACCTACTTCACCACGACGAAGAAACTTACTCGACGATAAGCTAGATAGGCAGAAACCCTAGTATAATACGACTTCAAGATCGTCTACTATAAAGGGATAGAGAATATAGTCGTAGACGTACTTAGTAGGCGACTAGATTACGAAATCGGAACTAAGGAAGCAGCACCTACTATCCTTATAATAAACAACGACGGAGATATCGTCTACAATCGCCAGATCCTTATAGTAACTAGCGAACTATAGGACAATAGATAGCTTAAACGAATTAAGGAAGCCATAACGAGCGACGAAGCGATCCAACGGATCCTATAAAGTAGATTATAAGAGGGACATATAACCTAGAACGATACCGGCTTAGTCCTAGTCCACGGGTTAGTATATATTCCTAGGAGTCTTCAAAACGAAATCATTAAAGCACATCACGACGAACCGGCATAAGAACACTTTAGGATCGAAAAGATAATAGAGAAAATATCACAGAACTACTATATCCTAAGTATATATAGAAAAGTCAAAAACTACATCCGATAATACGACTCGTATTAACGGAACAAGCCAGCACGACACGCACTATATAGAGAAATAAGGACATTAGAGATACTAACACGACTATAGGAATAGATTACGATAGACTTCATCACTAAATTACCTATCTCGGAGGGTAACGACATAATCATAGTAGTCGTAGACCGACTTACTAAATACGCGTATATAATCCCGATAACAGAAAAGATTAATACTAGAACTATAGCAAACCTATTACTTAGATATATATTCGCTAACCACGGAACACCGAGTAAGATTACCTCGGATAGGGATAAGCTATTTATATCTAATATATAGTAGTTATTCGTAGATCTAATAGGTATTAAGCATAGACTCTCTACGGCCTACTACCTATAAACTAACGGATAGACAGAACGAGTTAACTAGACCCTTAAATAGTACCTACGACACTATATAAACTTCTAGTAAGACGATTAGACGGGACTATTACTAATCGTACAGTTCGTATATAATAACGTAATACACGCGATAACTAAGGAAACGCTATTCTTCGCGAATTATAGGCTAAATCCTATAATCGTCGGAGAACCGATCGGCGAACACTTAGTAGTAGAATCTTCTAGACTACTAGCTAACGGACTAAAATAGCTATATCTTTAGCTATTAAGAGACATCGAGTTTCTAAACATACGTATAAAGTTCTACTACGATTAATCGCGTTAGGAGGCGCCGGACTTTAAAAGGGGGGAGAAAGTTTACCTTTTACGATGTAATATTCGCACTAGACGACCTAGCGTAAAACTTAACTACCTTAAACTTAGACCATTCGAAATCGATGAAAAATTAGGACTAGTTAATTATCGCTTAAAACTACTAGATAGCATACAACGTATCCATATAATATTCTATATCTCGTTATTAGAAAAAGCACCCTAAAACGCCGAGATCGCTACTAATATCAAAATCGAAGAAGAAACGGAAAACGAATATAAGGTTAAGGAAATCCTAGTAACGGAAAGGATTAGCGGATAACCTTACTACCTTATGAAATAGAAAGGATATAATATCTCGGAAAATATATAGGAACCTATTAGGAACCTAATAGGCTACTACTAGCTAGTTTAATAGTTCTACTAGTAGGGGAACCAGGGGCCTCGCCTAGTAAGGTAGCGTCTAGGTCGACCTAGGAGAACAACGGATTATTTAATAACTAAGTCAGAGTAGGATCCTCTAACGTTGCCGTAAAGAAACGACTATCGGTTAGAATAGTAGATCGAGAAACCCTAGTAGCGGCCTGGGTACTCTCTACCTTATGCTCCTTTTACTTAGACTCGATATACTCTTTTTTAAGACGCTCGCGCTCTTTAACCTCGCGATGTTCGAGCTCTTCTAACTCGGTAACTTCCTTAAAGTCCTGAGTAATAAAATCACTAGCACGCTTTTATAATAAACGCTTTTACTTTCGAAGACGGAGAAGCTTAGTAAGGATAGCCTCCTCCTCTTCCTTAATCTAATTTTAAGACTTTACTAACCGCCGCTATTCCGTATTAGTAAAGGTAGGAGTTAGTATAACGTACTTTATACTACTACTAGCGCGGGTATAGTCGCTATAACGATCGGAACGATCGGCACGGATATACACTCTTTTTAAACGAATATAACGTTCGTAAGGGATCACGGACTAAAACCCTTCGTCCTCGATCCGATAAGTTAAGGCGTTCTTACGGATAGAAGCCTTAGAAGATATAGTTAGTACGGTAGGACGATATTATAAAGAAAAAACAAGAAAACAGAAATATACGCACGAGTAAACTAGGGGCTACGCTACTTATAGCCGCTAAGGACACCGGCTTAAGAAGAGGGGGGATAATATTACGAGGTAGACTGTTAGAAACCCGCGGGGGATAACGATAGCTAACTAAACCCGTAAGAAAGATAATACCTACAGGAGTTACGTACGACTAATAAGAAGTATTATATATATACTTCCCAGGAGCAAGATCATATAGAAAAGGTGCTCCTAGGAGCAAAGTAGGTCCGTATAAAAGGGCATTTTACACACCCACGATCAGTGATCAATTAGGGTGATTAAGGACACCGTGTCCTTGGGGCGGACAATATCCTATATATATAGCCATATATATCTTAGATGTTGTCTGGCATAACGAACTACCCGATCGGGTAGCCACGTGACTAGATCCTATCACCGATAGGATTACCAGCATAGGAACTCATCAGCGATAAGTCCTAGCGCATTAGCGATGAGTCTCGACTCATCACCGATAGGAAGGACTAGATATATAAGGACACTTATTTAGCCATTATATATTTAGTTCTTCGCGATCAATTGCACATTGTTACTTAGTTACTACCTTTAGACTTTACACTCCACGGTTCACCTACAAGACAACCCAACCTACAAGTAGGGGAGCTCACTTCGTGGCAACACTTAGTGACTGACTTACTTGGCGCGCACTCTGGCACACCCTGCAAGATACTCAAAAGGACCCGAGCCCGTGTAAGGCTTAGCACAGCAACGGTACGGTTGCGAGATACTCTTGGGATTCGAAGTAGAACTAGGCAAGTATAACCCATTCGAGCTCTACTCACAGTGACGCAGAGGCCGTGCGTAACAAAGCACTACCGGATAAAGAAGAGTAATATCTCCTTAAGTAACTCTACGATATTCACTATAAAGGAATAAAGTTATAATAATAATAGGACGATAAGTAGTACCTATATAAGAATATAAGATACTTATATTAGGGATATATATAATACCCCGATTATAGCCTTAGAGCTATAGTCAGATATTATAACTACGACTATATAGTCTATTACTAAGGAAAGCTTAACTATAGTCTAGAGCTAAAGCCGCTATACTAAGAAAAGAAACCTAACTAGAAACTAGAGTATATAGGACTCTAGTACGGAAACTAGAGGATAAACACAGAAAAGTAATACCTTATAGTAATAGTATAAGGACGATATCTAAGGATTACTACAAATATTATACTTCGACTAACCTTAGTAATAATTAACTTAGGAGTAGTAGGAAATTTTATAAGCCTATATTATTAGATATATTACTCGATTATAGGCGTAGAAAAGCTATAACTATAACTAATTATTAGTCTTAACGGAGAGAGACTTAGACTAGGAATTATATATAAGAGTAGACCCTTACTAATAGTTATCGGAGACTACTTTAAGATTATTAACTTCGATATTACTAATCTCGGAGAATATAATATAGTACTAGGAGTACTATAGTTACGAAAGTATAATATAAGTATTGACTAGTAAGTAGGAAATATAGTCTTCGATAAGTACTTATATTAATAGATAAGTAAGAGGTAGACCGGAAAAAGCGAGCCTAATATACTAAAGAGATCTAGCCTAGGAGAAGTAGATACTTATAGAAATCCTTACGAAGGTAAACTTAAGAGGAGTTTTTGGCTAGGAGGTAGGCCTAATAGAAGAGATATAGTCGATATTAGTATTATCGCTATCTCGGAATAGTGATCGGATATAATAGACGATAAATTACGAGATTATGTCCTTATCGACTATAACGAAAAGTCCCTCTATATAATAGGAATATTAGAGGAAGAATATAAGATTCCTAAGGAATATATAGAATTCTAGGATATATTTACGCTACTACTGGATAGTAAGCTACTAGAGTATAGTCCGTTTAACTATAAAATTAAGATTAAGGAAGGAGAAGAACCGAAGTTTATACCTATTTACCTACTATTATAGAAGGAGTTAGCGATACTATAAGAGTATATTAAGGAAAACCTTAAGAAAGGATATATTAGAAAATCGATATTACTAATAGGATACCTAATCCTATTTATACCTAAGAAGGGAGGAGAACTTCGAATATATATAGACTATCGATAGTTTAATAGTATTACTATTAAAGATCGATACCTATTACCGTTAATTAACGAAATTTAGGATATTATTTAAGGAGTAAAGTTCTTTACTAAATATAATATTACTAATATATATAACTAACTTAGGATTAAGAAAGGAGACAAATAGAAAATAGTACTAAACTAAGTATAGATACTTCGAATATTTAGTTATACTATTCGGACTTACTAATATACCGGTATTATTTTAACGATTTATCTTTACTATTTTAGAAGAATACCTCGATATCTTTATTATTACGTACCTTAACGATATACTCGTGTTCTCTAAAACCGAAGCTAAATATATTAAGTATAATAAGAAAGTATTATAGAAGCTAAAGGAAGCTAAGATTATACTTAAACTTAAGAAGTATAAGTTCTATATTTAAGAGATAAGCTTCCTCGGATATACTATTAGCCCGGATAGGCTAGGAATAGAAGATAATAAGATTAAGGCTATTATTAACTAGCTAATATTAACCTATATTAAGGACGTTTAGAGTTACCTTAAATTAGCTAACTACTATCGTAAACTCGTACTATAGTTCTCGAAGTACGTATTAGGACTCTATCGATTTACTAAGAAAAGAGTACTATTTAAATAGGATAATAAAGCGGAAAAAGCGTTCTAAGGACTTAAGGACCTATATTAATAATAGTTAGAGAAAGTAATTATTATAATCTTTAACTACGATATACCTATTATTATAGAAACCGACGTATCGGATTTTACGCTCGGAGTATAACTTATATAACTAGGAGAAGACGGTAAGCTTAGACCTATTATCTTCTAGTCTCGGAAAATAATCCTAGTAGAGCTTAGTTATAATATTCACGATAAGGAACTACTAGCTATAGTATTAGTATTCTAAGTCTAGTAGGCTTACCTAGAAGGAGCGAAGTATACTATAACCGTTAGGATAGATTATTATAACCTTACCTACTTTACTATAACGAAGAAACTTACCTAACGATAAGCTAGATAGGTAGAAACCCTAGCCTAATACGACTTTAAGATCGTTTACTATAAAGGAATAAAGAATATAGTTATAGATACACTTAGTAGACGACTAGATTACGAAATCGGAACTAAGGAAGTAGTATCTACTATCCTTACTATAAACCGCGAAGGAGATATTATTTATAACTACTAAATCCTTATAGTAACTAGCGAATTATAGAATAACGAATAGCTTAAGAAGATTTAAGAGGCTACTGTCAGCCCGTAAGGCATATATTACTGCCTTAGGCTATTATGTCTGCCTAATTCCTTAGGCATCCGTTTTTTCTTCTACAGAAGAAATCCACTTCTGTATATCAACCTTCAACAGATTCATTCTTGCAGCCCTACCTACTAACATTGCTTCTTCTGATAACATCGGATGCAATATCCGACTTCCCCGTCGTATTCATCTCATATGTTTACTTATTACGGACCTCTTTGATCCGAACCTTCTGTCACTCCTTCTAAATCCTATATTATTCTTTTAACTATATCTTAGCTATAAGTATAGCTATCCTCTATATATAATTAAGTTAGTTAGTTAATTTAATCTCTCTGATCTAGACTTATTTAAGACCGTCTCTTATCTTATCTAAGTTAAATAAATCTCTTTTATCTTATTCCCCCCGACCGAGAACTCAGATCTCTTTAGTTACTAGATAACCCCTTTATATTAGCCTATTACCCTATAGCTATCTCTATCCCTACTACTTACTACTGCTATAATCTAACTAGCTTCCTAGCTTACTTAAGGATTCATCCTATCCGAAGGTACCTCGAAGTTTAATAGTTATAAGCCCGAGCCTACTCTAACTAAAGAATCTAATCTCACGACCCTTACTCTATTTTAGTCTTATCTACGACCGTCGTAATAATTAAAGACTAATCAGACGACTCCGTTCTACGGCTATCCGCGGATAGACCTACTTATTTATCCTATCTTTCCCCTTTTTATCCTATCTTTAATATAGCGGAGGCTAACTAGCTACCGTTCCCGCTAAGATTAGCTAAAGACTAGGTATAATAGTATACTTTAGTCTAAGAGTAAGCTATTACCTAGGGAATATAGGATTATATCGACCCCGAGACCCCTACTAAGGACCTTCGGGCGCTACTAGAGGAACCTCCCTTCCCATCTCCGACTAAGATCAGACTAAACGCGCTAAATTATAAAGATCTCACCGATACTAAGATAACACGATATAACTAACATATACGCTACTACGAGATCTAACTATAGAGATTCTTACGATATTAGAAGGCCGTTAATAAGATAAAAAACGGTATCCGAGCCTCTATTTTATCCGATAAAAAGCGCCTTATTATCTCATAATCCCTTCGTAATACTATTCTTATGTTTCGTTATATATATACGCTAACTAATTCATCCCGAAGACGTAAGGTCGGTAAGGATTAGGCTAATCTTCGCGTACTTAACCCGCTAAAGTCAAATTTTGATACATAGGTCCAAAAGTAGCAGCTTTACTATATAGAGGGCCTCGAGATCGGATTACCTAAATTCGCCGATATAGAGCGCGTTACTATCGACTTCCTTAAGGCTATTACTCCTATCTCGCTAGACTTCTAGTCCTTTTAGATAAATCGTATCTAGGAGCTAAACGATAAAGGACGCCGATTACTAGAGTTTAACGTCACTCTTAACTAATACGCTAATATAATCCGTATCTCACCGCTAAGATTCGTTTAACGCCTAGCGTATATAACCTTCTAAGGAAGATCAGACGAAAGCGACGATAGTAATAATAATACTAATAACAATACTAATAATAATAACACTAGACGACGCCGTTACCTATACTAAGAAGGGCCGAATAACGGCAATCATAACTTTAACTAGTACCCTTACGTTAATCCAAAAATTCGGACGAAAGGGTAGAGACCGTCTAAAGATATTAAAGAGCGTTTTAAGACGGTATATAAGTATAGGGGCTTTAAGATCGCCTATAATAAGGCTATAGTATACCTATAGCTAGACCGCTAAGCACCGAAGGTATTAGATAAAAAGAACCGCTCTAGATTTACTACTTTTATCCTAAAAGAGACTATCTTAGAGCTACTTTATCCGAAGTTAGATCTAGCCCTAAGCACTACTTATCTAAAAACGCTAGGGAATAACGTATAGTGCTATAATACCGGCGTAATACTATATATCTATAATAACTAAGACCTTTTTACTAACTATTACCCTTTAGTCTTATTAGTATAGGTTAGTAATACTACTACTAAGATCCTTAGTTTTAGTAGTGTTACTATAAAGCCGACCGATAGCTTAGATAGTATATCTTTTCCTCTTATTAAAGTTACTTACTTACTAGGCTTTTATCTTAACTTACTATCCGTAGATAGGGCTAACGCTATAGGGATATTCCTCTAAGGTAAGGACTATATCCTTAAGGAATTAGACGGAACGCCTATTTACCGTCTTAATAAGAAATCTAGTGTATATCTCGTTAAATAGGATAAAAGCACGTTAGATAGGACGTTACTAGGCTTACACTATAGCCTACTAAAGGCTAATCACGCTTTAACTATATCTCTCTCTAAGGACCTTAGTAGAATCGCCCTTACTTCTAGCGATCCGAAGTACTTAAAAAGGTTAATTAACCTTTAGTATAGACGCCTAGGCCACATAAATCTAGACGTTTTATCCTATCTTATAGACTATTCGACTAATATTACTATAGATTTAACAGGTTTAACTAACTTATCTTATATTTATAAGACCTATAAGGTCTATAAGGCTAAGCGCTAGATCTTACGCCGTCCTATATAATACAGTAAGCCATTCGAATCACTATATTAGGACCTAGTCTACCACTACGAATCCTTAGTAAGGACTACCTATCTATTATACTCCGTTAATCCAGTAACTAAATATTAGATAGGTAAAGATATTACCAAGAAGACTAGGTTATCCGAATCCCTATTTAGCTAGGTAGACTTTATCCGAACTTAATTCGGTATCACCGTTAACACAATTCATATAGATAACGAATTAGCCCTAATAGCGCTACTTACTATCAAGGCCCGATCCCGTGGTATACGCCTAGAGCTATCGCTACCTTATTAAGCCAAGCAGAACCTATTCGCCGAGAGATACGGTGCTTTAATCTTATCTATATCCCGCTAGATAACTTATAACGCCGGCCTTCCGCCCTATCTTTAGCACGAGGCCGCCAGAGCTTCGATATATATCTAGAACCGTATCCTACACCGGTCGCTAGCGTAGAAGTCTCCGTTTAAAGCCCTTACTGAATATCTTAGTAATAAGGCGCTATACTAGCTTCAGATAAAACTAGATCTTTCTAACCTCCGCGTGTACGGTTATAAGGCTTTCGTTAGGATTAATAATATTCCGAAGCTTAGTAAGCTAAGTCCCCGCGCTACGATTAGCTATCTCGTTAGCTACGATACATTAAATATCTAGCGAATCTGGATTCCGACGAAAAGGCGAATCGTCCGAGCTCGCGATATTAAATTTAATAAGACCTAGTTTTACACGCGTAGAGATACGCCCTTTCCTATCCTAATTTATAACGAATCATCCTAACTCATCGCCACTTTAGACGAACCTAACTCGAATCGCGTCCTTAATAAGATTGATATCCCAGAACCCTAGCCGTCTTAGGACTAAATAGGTTAAGGGGGTAGGGGTATAGGTGATACTAACTAGTTTACCCCTAAGGACCAAGTACTTAGTGACGTTCCCCTAACGCCAGAAGAACCGACTAGGGGTATAGGTGATACTGACCAGTTTACCCCTAAGGACTAAGTACTTAGTAACGTTCCCCTAACGCCAGAAGAACCGACTAAGGATAACTTTAACGACCTTCTATCCGATACCGATACCGCGCAAGGCTACCAGGGTCCTAACCACACTAACTCATCCGATCCTATTATACTGATTAATAACACGAACTTCAACGTATTAGTATATCAGCCACTTATCCTAGCGCCTATTATAGGTAAACGATCTCGAGACGATAACTTCGAGGGATTAGATAAAAAGCGCCTCCGCGCGTATCTTACAGCCTTTCTATAGGCCTTCTTATCTTATCAGACCCTCCCGAAAACCTTATTTATCTTATCTATCCTACCGCTACCGGAGGATTACTCTACCCTCTGAGATTATCCCTTCGAGAAGGAGTTCTGTTAGGCTATAGAAGTTGAATTTGCTAAGCTACTTTAGATGAAAGCTTTCGTCCTAACTAGCTCATCTTCCATTCAACAAGCCTATTTACGTAAATACAGTAACGTTAGCTAACGGTAGTACCCTTGATATTAGATTATCCCGATATGATAGGTCTACGACTATAAATCGGACGAAACAGGCCGCGTTATACGCTTTAAAGCACGGCTATACGTCCGAGGTGATATATAGGTCCTAGATTACTAGGATACGAGGACTAGCACCCTTGCTATACGGACCTTCTATACTCTTATCGTAATTATCGCTAAGTTTAACCTCGATACCTTTTAGATAGATATAGTTAACGCTTTCCTTAACGCCTATCTAGAGGAGGAAGTTTACTACTGATATCCGCCGGGGTTAGGATCTATCGGTAAGGACCTTAGGCTAGCCCGTGCTATATATAGCCTATAAATCGCCGGTAAGCGATAGGAAGATAATATTAAGAAGGCCCTACTATCACTAGGCTTTTATCCCTACCCTAAGGACCCGGCTCTCTATTCGGATAAGAAGATCCTTATTATAATATTTATTAATAACTTCCTTAGTATATACTATTTATCCTATGCTACCTACGCCGACTATATTAAGTAATAACTACAGTAACGATATAAGATAAAATATACCGGCGAGCTTACTTAATTTATCGGAGTTCGTATTACCCGCTATCGCCCGACTAGACGAATATAGATTAGTTAGGGTACGTATATCGAGAAGATTACTACTAAATATCACCTTCTTAACCAGCATACGCCCTATATACCGCTTCCGTCCGATATCTTATATCTTACGCCTACGTAAGGCCCTTCTGATCCTAAGATAATCTAACTTTACTAGTTAAAGTGCGGATTAACCCTTTTTCTAGCTATTTAGACCCGTCCCGATATAGTATTCGCTAACTAGATCCTATCTCGCTCACTTATACGTTACACTAAGTAATATATAAAAGCCGTGGATTATCTAATCTTATATCTCTATAGGACGAAAGACCTAGTAATCTGCTATAATAGGATAAAATAGACTACCGTCTTTACTACTACTTTAGATATAAGCTTCGCCGATAATCCGGACCGAAAGAGCTCCGAAGGCTTCCTCTTTTGCTTATTTAGTGGCCCTATCGAGTAGCTAGCTAGGAAATAGCGTACTATAACTACCTCGACTACTGAAGCTAAGCTATTAGTAGTTAGCCACGCCGCTAAGTAATACTATTAGATAAAATAGCTCTTCTTATTTATCCGATTCGACCCTAATCATCCTAAGGTTATTTATTATAATAATAAACAAACTATTGACTTACTAGTTCGCGAGAAGTTAATCTTTCAGACTAAACTACATTATATAGATATTTACCGGCTTTAGGTACGCTAGGAGGTATAGGTAAAGAGACTGTAGATCGAATAGCTTAATATATCCGATATACCTACCGATAGCTTTACTAAGGCCCTATCTCGCGTAAAGCACGAATCGTTTACTAAGTAGATTAGTATAGAGATCGTTCCGTCCTATCTCTTATAAGCTATCCTATCCTCCTCCTCTAGCCCTCTAGATTTAATAGGTTTTTATCTAAAGACCTATAGGGGTATATTAGCCTATAAGGTATATATTACTACCTTAGGCTATTATATCTGCCTAATTCCTTAGGTATCCGTTTTTTCTTCTGTAGAAGAAATCTACTTCTATATATTAACCTTTAATAGATTCGTTCTTATAGCCCTACCTACTAATATTACTTCTTCTAATAACATCGGATATAATATCCGACTTCCCTGTCATATTTATCTTATATATTTACTTATTACGGACCTCTTTGATCCGAACCTTCTGTTACTCCTTCTAAATCCTATATTATTCTTTCAACTAC
Source organism: Penicillium janthinellum (assembly GCA_027569415.1). Taxonomy (NCBI): domain Eukaryota; kingdom Fungi; phylum Ascomycota; class Eurotiomycetes; order Eurotiales; family Aspergillaceae; genus Penicillium; species Penicillium janthinellum. Next base: position 127,180 of record JAPDFA010000038.1, read on the forward strand.
ATCTTAGCTATAAGTATAGCTATCCTCTATATATAATTAAGTTAGTTAGTTAATTCAATCTCTCTGATCTAGACTCATTTGAGACCGTCTCTTATCTTATCTAAGTTAAATAAATCTCTTTCATCTTATTCCCCCCGACCGAGAACTCAGATCTCTTCAGTTACTAGACAACCCCTTTATGTTGGCCTGTTGCCCTATGGCTGTCTCTGTCCCTGCTACTTACTGCTGCTACAATCTAACTGGCTTCCTGGCTTACTTAAGGATTCGTCCTATCCGAAGGTACCTCGAAGTTTAACAGCTACTAGTAAAGAATAATCGATCTAGAATATCCTAGGTAATAATACTATACTAACCTAGGATAGCTTAGTCCTAATCTATAGTCTAGTATATATTCCTAGGAACCTTTAGAATAAGATTATTAAATTATATTATAACGAACTAATATAAGGATATTTCGGAATCGAGAAAACGATAGAGAAAATATCCCGAAATTACTATATCCCGAGTATATATAGAAAAGTCAAAAACTATATTCGATAATACGACTCGTACTAATAGAATAAGCTAGCATAATATATACTATATAGAGAAATAAGGATATTAGAGATACTAACGCGACTATAGGAATAGATTACGATAGACTTTATTACTAAATTACCTATTTCGGAAGGTAATAATATAATTATAGTAATCGTAGACCGACTTACTAAATATATATATATAATCCTAATAATAGAAAAGATCGATACTAGAACTATAGTAAACCTATTACTTAGATATATCTTCGCTAATTATAGAATACTAAGTAAGATTACCTCGGATAGAGATAAGCTATTTATATCTAATATATAGTAGTTATTCGCGGATCTAATAGGCATTAAGTATAGACTCTCTACGGCCTACTACCCGTAAACTAACGGATAAATAGAGCGAGTTAACTAGACTCTTAAATAGTACCTATAATACTATATAAACTTCTAGTAAGACGATTAGATAGAACTATTACTAATCGTATAGTTCGTATATAATAATATAATATACGCGATAACTAAGGAAACGCTATTCTTCGCGAACTATAGGCTAAATCCTATAATCGTTAGAGAACCGATCGGCGAATACTTAGTAGTAGAATCTTCTAGACTACTAGCTAACGGACTAAAATAGCTATATCTTTAGCTATTAAGAGATATTAAGTTTCTAAATATATATATAAAGTTCTACTATAACTAATCGCGCTAGGAGGCGCCGGACTTTAAAAGGGGAGAGAAAGTTTATCTTTTACGACGTAATATTTATACTAGATAACCTAGCGTAAAACTTAACTACCTTAAACTTAGACTATTCGAAATCGATAAAAAATTAGGACTAGTTAATTATCGCTTAAAGCTACTAAATAGTATATAACGTATCTATATAATATTTTATATCTTATTACTAGAAAAAGTACCCTAAAACGCCGAAATCGCTACTAATATTAAAATCGAGGAAGAAATAGAGAGCGAATATAAAGTTAAGGTAATACTAGTAACGAATAAAATTAGTAGGAAACCTTACTACCTCGTAAAATAGAAAGGGTATAATACTTTAGAAAATATATAGGAACCTATCGAGAACCTAATAGGCTACTACTAACTAGTTCGATAGTTCTACTAGTAGGAAGGATCGAGCCCCTAAATAAGGTATTACCCTAGATATCCTAGAAGGTCGGAGGTAGCTAATTAAGAGATATTATAAACCGATTTAGACTAGCGTCTTCGGACGTCGCTACTAATTACTATACCTCTTACTAGGTAGTAAGATAGTTAAACTTAGCGAACTCTATAGTAGTAGGAGGGTTATCTTCGTTAAGATAGTAACTACTTAGTTATAATCTAATATCCGATTACTATACTCTTTTAAGAATTATTAATATTTTTATTAATAAAGTACTTTCGCTATTACTTCGTTTATCTTTTAAGAATATTAGAGGAACTATTTTTAAGCTTCCTTAAGATCCTAGGCTAACTTCTTCTCCTTACGTTAGAGGTCTTCCTACTCCTTATTAGAATAGAAGCTATACTTATATATCTAACCGCGATAAGCGTAAGTTAAATATTTCTTACTCTTTATATACGAACTTATAATATAAGGTAAGCTATAGATAAAGTAATAATTATAAGGAGAAGAGGTAGGAGAGCTAGACTACTTAATTCTACTAGCTAAACGATTATTATTAGCGTACTTATCACGTTTAGGCTTAACTATAGTACTATAAGGTATAATAGGCTATAAGGGATAAAAAGAAAGGAAAACGAGGATCGTACCTACCTAAGGAGGATAGTGCTACGGACCTTAAGTGCCTAAGGGCCGCAGTAGGCGGAGGGGCAGCCGAGAGCCAACCATTCTCCAGGCAACACCACGCTAGTGAAGTCACGTGCGTTTCGGTATACTCAGCCAGGCCCCGGGGGCCCTAAGGGAAAAAACATTTCGAAAAAGGAGCCAGATTCGGCCTATAACTAACCATACTAATATATACTCTATTAGTAGAGTTAACGGTTAATAGGACGCGGGAATCGGCCACTGATCTACCGGCACCAAGATCGTACCCCAGGAACGAGGGACCGGTAAATCCCCACGTAACCACTAGGGTATACAGATAGGTATACCGGAAGGTCTACTAGAACTAGTGTTCTAGTATACCATAACTCATACCTATCGATATACTATACCACAGAGGACTAGGTATATAAGGACGCTCTTACCATTATATATTTAGTTCTTCGCGATCAATTATATATTATTACTTAGTTACTACCTTTAGACTTTACACTCTACGGTTCACCTTTAAGATAACCCAACCTATAAGTAGGGGAGCTCACTTCGTAATAATACTTAGTGACTAACTTACTTAGCGCGCACTCTAGCACATCCTATAAGATACTTAAAAGGACCTAAGCCCGTATAAGGCTTAGCACAGCAACAGTACGGTTACGAGATACTCTTAGGATTAAAGTCTATACCGATAAGGCAGGAATCAGCCGTCTTAGTATATCTCGTTATTATACCTCGTAATAATAACGACTAAGGTAACTATTACCCCTTTCGGTATAAACTCATAGTAATGTAGAGGCCGTGCGTAACACATTAATCGCCCTATCTTTAAACCGTAAAGTAAAGTCATTATAGTAGGCAACGACAGCACCTCTAAGGGGAAGACCCCTACTAAGGCGCTAGCGCCGGAACTCGATTCTAACGATAAGCGCGATAACGAGATTCGGAACCTTAAGGTAATTATAAAGGAGCTTCAGAATAACCTAAACCTCCTAGGAGGCAATTATAACGAACACGTAACTAGTATAAAGGACTACTTAGAGTAACTCTATACTTAAGTCGTCGCTTTAGCACTAGTAACTTCTATCGGAGCGCTTAAGCTTCTAAAGGCCGAGACCTTTAACGGCACTCGATATAAATTACGCGGATTCCTAACATAGATAGATATCTATATCGACGTTAATAAAGGACGACTCTTTACGGAAGGAAGTAAAGTCATCTTCGTATTAGCCTACCTATAAGGATAGGTATAGGATTAGCTTAAACCCTATATTCGCGAATACTACGAAAAGGCTAATAACGAATAGTCCTCGACCACATAAACTATTTTTAGTAGTTACACTATATTTAGGCAGCACCTAGAACGTACTTTCGGCGACATCGACGCTAAGAAAACCGCTAAACGAAAGCTAAAGCGCCTTTAATAGATAGGCTCGGCATCGACCTATATAGCCGAATTTATATAACTCGCCGCGATACTCTAATAGGATAACTACGCACTAATCCTATACTACGACGACAGACTTAAGTCTTATATTAAGGATAAGTTAGCATAAATCGATAGACCGGAAAGCTTAGAGAAGCTTATCGACTTCGTAGTACAAATCGATAATCGTTACTATAATCGGTAAATATAGAAAAGAGAAATCGAAGGATAGCGATAAGACAATAGCTAGCTATCATACTATCGTTACGATAAATAACCGAATCGACCTAATAGGGATAGCGACCCCTATAGACCGAAACTAATAGAGCTCGACGTAGCGAGACTCCCCACCGAAGAACAGAAAAGAAGAAAAGATAATAACCTATATTTTAATTATAGAGAACTAGGATACTAGGCGCGTACGTATAAGAAGCCACGCCATAACGCGAAACGAGTGAAATAGGTAGATAAGCTAAGATTATAATAGTTATAGGCGACCTAAAGCAACGAGGTTTAGCCCTAGTAGCTTTAAGCTACTTAGGATAAGCGGGAAGACTTCCTAGAGATAGATTAGGAAGGCATCGAGAGTTAAGGATAGACCTAGTATAGTCCCTAGAATACTATCGACTCCTAGGAATTATTATACGATTCCTAGGACGTAGGCGAAACGGCCCTAGGAACGCCTACCGCGTTCCTAGATACTATAGAGATCCTAGAAACTCCGCCTACGCTCCTAGGGATAGATAAACCTAAATAGCCTTATAAAGACCCTAAGGTAGTCGAAAGTTAACGCCTTAGTAATAAACTCTAGGAAATTATAAACGGAACCTAAGCGACACGAGAAAAGATCGTAAGAGCCTACGACGTTATTAACTAACTATTCGAACTATATATCGGGAATCCTACTATCAAGGGGAACGTTCCTAAGGAAATTTAGTAAACCTAATAGTAACTTTAACAATTACTACTCAACGAAGAAGTATTACTAGACGAAGAAGAGTAATATCTCCTTAAGTAACTTTACGACGTTTACTATAAAGGGATAAAACTATAATAATAATAGGATAATAAGTAGTGCCCGTATAAGAACACACGATACTTATATTAGGGGTATACACGATACCCTAACTATAGCCTTAGAGCTATAGTTAGATATTACGATAACGACTATATAACCCACTACTAAGGAAAGCTTAACTATAGCCTAGAGCTAAAGCCGCTACGCTAAGAAAAGAAACCTAATTAGAGACTAAAATATATAGGACTCTAGCACGGAAACTAGAGGATAAATACGGAAAAGTAATACCTTATAGTAATAGCGTAGAGACGATATCTAAGGATTACTACTAATATTATACTTCGACTAACCTTAGTAATAATCGACTTAAGAGCGGTAGGGAACTTTATAAGCCTACGTTATCGGATACACTACTTAATTATAGGCGTAGAAAAGCCACAACCATAACTAATTATCGGTTTTAACGGAGAGAGACTTAGACTAAGAATTATACACGAGAGCGGACCCTTACTAATAGTTATTAGAGACTACTTCGAGATTATTAATTTTAATATCACGAATCTCGGGGAATATAATATAGTACTAGGAGTACTATAGCTACGTAAGTATAACGTAAGTATCGACTAGTAAGTAGGAAATATAGTCTTCGATAGATACTTATATCGATAGATAAGCGAGAAGTAGACCAGAAAAAGCGAGCCTAACACACTAAAGAGACCTAACCTAAGGGAAGTAGGTACTTATAGAAACCCTTATAAAGACGAACTTAAGAGGAGTTTTCGGCTAGGAGGTAGGCCTAATAGAAGAGATATAGTCGATATTAGCGTTATTGCTACCTTAGAATAGCGATCGGATATAACAGACGACGAATTACGAGATTACGTCCTTATTAACTATAACGAAAAGACCCTCTATATAATAGGAATACTAGAGGAAGAATATAAGATCCCTAAGGAATACACAGAATTCTAGGATATATTTACGCCACTACCGGATAGTAAGCTACTAAAGTATAGTCCGTTTAACTATAAGATTAAGATTAAGGAAGGGGAAGAACCGAAGTTTATACCTATTTACCCACTATCGCAGAAAGAGTTAGCGATACTATAGGAGTATATTAAGATAAACCTTAAGAAGGGATACATCAGAAAATCGATATCACCGGTAGGATATCCGATCCTATTCGTACCTAAGAAGGGAGGAGACCTTCGGATATATATAGACTATTAATAGCTTAACGGTATTACTATTAAGGATCGATACCCGTTACCGTTAATCAATAAGATTCAGGATATTATTCAAGGAGCGAAGTTCTTCACTAAATACGACATTACTAACGCATATAACTAACTTAGAATTAAGGAAGGAGACGAATAGAAAATAGTATTCAGAACTAAGTATAGACACTTCGAATATTTAGTTATACTATTCGGACTTACTAATACACCAGCATCATTTTAACGATTTATCTTTACCGTTCTAGAAGAATACCTCGACATCTTCGTTATCGTATATCTTAACGATATACTCGTGTTTTCTAAAACTAAAGCTAAATATATTAAGTATAATAAGAAAGTATTATAGAAGCTAAGGGAAGCTAAGGTTATACTTAAGCTTAAGAAGTATAAATTTCATATTTAGGAGACGAGCTTCCTCGGATACACTATTAGCCTAGATAGGTTAGGAATAGAAGACGATAAGGTTAAGGCTATTCTCGACTAGCTAACGCCGACCTATATTAAGAACGTTTAGAGTTACCTTAGATTAGCTAACTACTATCGTAAACTTATACTATAGTTTTCAAAGTACGCGTTAGGACTCTATCGATTTACTAAGAAAGGAGTACCGTTTAAATAGGATAATAAAGCAGAAAAGTCGTTCTAAGGACTTAAGGACCTATATTAATAATAGTTAGGGAAAGTAATTATTATAATCTTTAACTACAACGTACCTATTATTATAGAAACCGACGTATTAGATTTTACGCTTAGAGTATAACTTATATAACTAGGAGAAGACGGTAAGCTTAGACCTATCGCCTTCTAGTCTCGGAAAATAATCCTAGTAGAGCTTAATTACGACGTTTACGATAAGGAATTACTAGCTATAGTATTAGTATTCTAAGTCTAGCGAGCTTACCTAGAAGGAGCAAAATATACTATAATTATTAGGACAGATCACTATAACCTTACCTACTTTACCATAACGAAGAAACTTACTCGACGATAAGCTAGATAGGCAGAAACCCTAGCCTAATATAACTTTAAGATCGTCCACTATAAAGGAATAGAAAATATAGTTATAGATACACTTAGCAGATAACTAGATTACGAAATCGGAACTAAGGAAGCAGTACCTACTATCCTTACTATAAACAGCAAAGGAGACATTATTTATAACCACTAAATCCTTATAGTAACTAGCGAATTACAGAACGACGAATAGCTTAAGAAGATTCGAGAGGCTACTAGTAAGGAATAATCGATCTAGAATATCTTAGGTAATAATACCGTACTAACCCGGGATAGCTTAGTCCTAATCCACGGCCTAGTATATATTCCTAGGAACCTTTAGAATAAGATTATTAAATTACATCACGACGAACTAATATAAGGACATTTCGGAATCAAGAAAACGATAGAGAAAATATCCCGAAATTACTATATCCTAAGCATATATAGAAAAGTCAAAAACTATATTCGGCAATACGATTCGTACTAACGAAATAAGCTAGTATAATACGTACCCTATAGAGAAATAAGGATATCGGAAACGCTAACGCGACTATAGGAATAGATTACGATAGACTTTATTACTAAATTACCTATTTCGGAGGGTAACGATATAATTATAGTAGTCGTGGACCGACTTACCAAATACGCGTATATAATCCTAATAATAGAAAAGATCGATACTAGAACTATAGTAAACCTATTACTTAGATACGTCTTCGCTAACCATAGAATACCGAGTAAGATTACCTCGGATAGAGATAAGCTATTTATATCTAATATATAGTAGTCATTCGCGGATCTAATAGGTATTAAGTATAGACTCTCTACGGCCTACTACCCGTAAACCAATAGATAAACAGAGCGAGTTAACTAGACTCTTAAATAGTACCTACGATACTATATAAACTTCTAGCAAGATAATTAGACGGGACTATTACTAATCGTATAGTTCGTATATAATAACGCAATACATATAATAACTAAGGAAACGCTATTCTTCGCGAACTATAGGCTAAATCCTATAATTATTAGAGAACCGATCGGCGAACACTTAGTAGTAGAATCTTCTAGACTACTAGCTAACGGACTAAAATAGCTATACCTTTAGCTATCAAGAGATATCAAGTTTCTAAATATACGTATAAAGTTTTACTATAACTAATCGCGCTAGGAGACGCCGGATTTTAAAAAGGGGGAGAAAGTTTACCTTTTACGACGTAATATTCGTACTAGATAACCTAGCGCAAAACTCGACTATCTTAAACTTAGACTATTCGAAATCGATAAAAAATTAGGACTAGTTAATTATCGCTTAAAGCTACTAGATAGCATATAACGTATCTATATAACGTTTTATATCTTATTACTAGAAAAAGCACCCTAAAACGCCGAAATCGCTACTAATATTAAAATCGAGGAAGAAACAGAAAACGAATATGAAGTTAAGGTGATACTAGTAACGAACAAAATCAGTAGGAAACCTTACTACCTCGTGAAATAGAAAGGGTACGATACCTTAGAAAATATATAGGAACCTATCGAGAACCTAATAGGCTGCTACTAGCTAGTCCGGGAGTTCTACTAACGCTAGCCACGGAGAAATTTAGGTCGCCCTAGAAGGATAGTGACAGAGGATTCATCTCTAATATCTAGGTTAGAGTAGGACCCTCTAACGTGGCGGTAAGCGCGTAAGTATCTTCTACGTTGGCTAGACGATCTAGCTCTATAAGATCCTTAGCACTAAGAGGATCCTCTTTATCTAACTAAGCTATTATATCTAAGTCGTGACCTAATATACGACCACTCTGATCTTTTAAGAATTTTTGTTATTTTCGCAAACGAATGATTTTTATTATCAAATCTATCTATTATTTCTCGGCCAGAGCTAACTCCTTAGCTACCTTCTTCTCGCTTCGAAGCACGGTATCCCACTTAGCGTCGCTATAAAATTTACGCTTATACTTACGCCCGCGACGAGTACGCTCCGTATAGTTACGGTTTTTCGGAGCTATAACATAAGGAGAGCCGTAGGAAAAGCAAAAGCTATAAGGGAATTCAACCGGAGAACCCTTTAAGAGGATCGACTAATACTATTTTAACCTATTCTGTTTATAAGTCGCGTTATTAATAGGTATATTACAAAAGGCATATAGCTAATAAGGGGAGTCAAGAAAAACGAGGGAAAACCATATAGGCCGTACTTACCTAGGGGAGGTAGACGGTTAAAGTACTTTCGAGGACGAAAGCTAGGAGAGGGGAGGATAATACTACGGACCTCAAGTGCCTAAGGGCCGTAGTAGGCGGAGGGGCAGCCGAGAGCTAACCATTCTCTAGGCAACACCACGCTAGTGAAGTCACGTACGTTTCGGTATACTTAGCTAGGCCCCGGGGGCCCTAAGGGAAAAAACATTTCGAAAAAGGAGCCAGATTCAGCCTACAACTAACCATACCAATATATACTCTATTAGTGGAGTTAACGGTTAATAGGACGCGGGAATCGGCCACTGATCTACCGGCACTAAGATCGCACCCTAGGAACAAGGGACCGGTAAATCCCTACGTAACCACTAGGGTATACAGATAGGTATACCGGAAGGTCTACTAGAACCAGTGTTCCAGTATACCATAACTCACACCCATCGATATACCATACCACAGAGGACTAGGTATATAAGGACGCTCTTACCATCATATATTTAGTTCTTCGCGATCAATCACACATTATTACTTAGTTACTACCTTTAGACTTTACACTCTACGGTTCACCTTCAAGACAACCCAACCTACAAGTAGGGGAGCTCACTTCGTGGCAACACTTAGTGACTAACTTACTTAGCGCGCACTCTAGCATATCCTACAAGATACTCAAAAGGACCTGAGCCCGTGTAAGGCTTAGCACAGCAACGGTACGGTTGCGAGATACTCTTAGGATTGAAGTCTGTGCCGACAAGGCAGGAATCAGCCGTCTCAGCACATCTCGTTGTTATACCTCGTAACAACAACGACTAAGGTAACTATCACCCCTTTCGGTACAAACTCACAGTGACGCAGAGGCCGTGCGTAACAGATAGGTAGTTAAAGTACTTTCGAGGACGAAAGCTAGAGAAAGAGAGGATAATATTATAGACCTCGAGTACCTAAGGACCGTAGTAGATAGAGGGATAGCTAAGAGCTAACTATTCCCTAGGTAGTACTACGCTAGTAAGGTTACGTATATTTTAGTATACTTAGCTAGGCCCTAGGGGCCCTAAGAGAGAAATACTTCGGAAGAGGAGCTAGATCCGGCCTACGACTAACTATACTAACGTATACTCTATTAGTAGAGCTAACGGTTAACGGGACGCAGGAATCGGCTATTAATCTACCGGTACTAAGATCGTACTCTAGGAACGAGGGACCGGTAAATCCCTATATAACCACTAGGGTATAGAGATAGGTATACCAGAAGGTCTACTAGAACTAGTGTTCTAGTATACTATAACTTATACCTATCGATATACTATACCACGGAGGACTAGGTATATAAGGACGCTCTTTTACTATTATATATTTAGTTCTTCGCGATTAATTACACATTATTACTTAGTTCCTACCTTTAGACTTTACACTCTACGGTTCATATTTAAGATAACCTAACCTATAAGTAGGGGAGCTTACTTCGTGGCAACACTTAGTGACTAACTTACTTAGCGTGTACTCTGGCATATCCTATAAGATACTCAAAAGGACCCGAGCCCGTGTAAGGCTTAGCACAGTAACGGTACGGTTGCGAGATACTCTTGGGATCGAAGTCTATGCCGATAAGGGCGAATCAGCTATCTTAGTACACATCGTTATTGTACCTCATAATAACAACGACTACGGTAACTATCACCCTTTCGGTACAAACTCACAGTGACGCAGAGGCCGTGCGTAACAGTATATAGCCTGTACTGGTAGCTGTATATAGAAGTTTATTTCCCTACCGTCCTTATATTCTTCTGTCTGATACGACGTCGATAAGAGCGAACACCTTATCCTAGTTATGGTATTTGGTAGGAGAATCCTGCTATATTTTAATGATTCGTCGAAAAAATTCGAGACTCTGTAGCTGGTAGCCGACTTTCGTATCGAAGAAGAGTAGCCGGATGTTACGGACCTCAAGTGCCTGAGGGCCGCAGCGGGCGGAGGGGCAGCCGAGAGCCAACCATTCTCCAGGCAACACCACGCTAGTGAAGTCACGTGCGTTTCGGTATACTCAGCCAGGCCCCGGGGGCCCTGAGGGAAAAACATTTCGAAAAAGGAGCCAGATTCAGCCTGCAACTAACCATGCTAATGTATACTCCATTAGTAGAGTTGACGGTTAGCGGGGCGCGGGAATCGGCCACTGATCTACCGGTACCAGGGTTACACCCTAAAGTATACGGTGACGGTAAGAACTATACGTGACCACGGGAGTAGATCTACCTAGAGGGGTAGGATATACTCTAGGGAGTCGATATACTCTAAAGAGTAGGATATACTCTTTAGGGGCTATCTACCCTAGCGAGGGACTGGATATATAAGGACACTTATTTAGCTATTATGTATTTAGTTCTTCGCGATCAATTACACATTGTTACTTGGTTACTACCTTTGGACTTTACACTCTACGGTTCACCTTCAAGACAACCTAACCTACAAGTAGGGGAGCTCACTTCGTGGTAACACTTGGTGACTGACTTACTTGGCGCGCACTCTGGCACATCCTGCAAGATACTCAAAAGGACCTGAGCCCGTGTAAGGCTTAGCACAGCAACGGTACGGTTGCGAGATACTCTTAGGATTGAAGTCTGTGCCGACAAGGCAGGAATCAGCCGTCTCAGCACTCATCGTTGTTGTTCCTCATAACAACAACGACTGAGGTAACTATCACCCCTTTCGGTACAAACTCACCGTGACGCAGAGGCCGTGCGTAACACCGGAGTCTTGAAATGTCTCCCTATTAGAGAATTTAGTTAGCTGCTCCTATCGCTGGATCTAGAAGGTAGATATCCTTTGCGAAGTCTGAGCTCCTTAATATATCACGTAATATAGGTATCGAGCCGTAGAGTGAAGTGATCCTAACTCCTAAACTTAGCCTAAGATCTCTAACAGCCCCGATTTTGAGAGTGCCTATAACGAATGTCAAGCGGCCCGCTTCGAAGAGATACGTACAACTAAGGAACTCCTGGAGCTGTTCACACATTATAATAATAGCTAGTAACGGTATAAAGTGGACGGAGTATGACGATTCACACGTGAGAATCCCTGATTTCTTTCTCGTTAAATAATAGATGCCTACGACAGCACGCATTCCTTAAGTATTTAGATTATCCCTCGTAATTTCTTAATTCCTTCGTCATGCTTAGCTACTTCGTTAAATGCTCCTAAGTAGATTTTATATTAGATTTACCTAAAATATAGAAAGCCCTGTTTCTTGACCGAATTTTAAGCCTATATTATACAAAACGTAATATAAATCTGAGTTTATAATAAATGCATAGAGCGGACTATATATAGAAGGTCATCTCTAGTGACTTAAAATATATCTCGACTTCACTAATAAGCTCTGCTCTTTAACCGATATACCCCCTCTGCCTAACTAGTCAGCCCTAAGCCCCTTTATTTCCTCGAAGACGGAACAACTTAATAAAACGACGACCGACGCTACTACATAAATATAATATAAAAATAGAGGCAAGGATAGCAGACCGCCTAGGCATATTATAAGGTCTAGCGGCCGAGTTCGAATTTCTTTAGGCGGAAAAACTATCCCTAAGCGGAATAACAGTTATCGAAGAGTATAGGTATAGTCTAGTAGCACGGAGTCTCTATCGAGTATAAGTAGCCACTAATATCTCTAAACGTGTAAGATTTATCGGCGGGATAAGTAGAAGGACAGTATTATCTTTTATTCTTTATACTTTACACGTCTAACTATAGATAGTAGGTAGTAGTTATAGGGTAGAAGGGGAGATTAGTAAATAGTAGGGTATATTCTAGCGTAATATAGCCGGATCCCGGAGGCAGGAGATACTATCTTTCTATCTATTTCAGTTATATAACTAAGCCTACCCGAATCGTTATTTAAGAGCTTCGTAGAAAATCAGAGCTATCGTGTTTCCTATTAGTATAGCCGTATAACCTAATATACTATTTTCTAATATTAGCTAATATACTTCACCTACTTTAATTAGTAATAGAGTGCTGACTAATCGCGAAGCGACCTCGAGTAGCCGAGGTAGAATCCTATTATTAGGAAGAGTATAGATAGCGGATTAATTAGGATTAGATTCTAAGATCATAAGGCTTCTCTATACTTAATAAGGTGCTTCACGGCCCCTAAGGATAGCGATAGAATTATTACCTATACTAATATATTACTATCCTAGTCTTACTAACCTACCGCCGCCTACACAGTTACGCTTACTTAAGTAATACTATCTACTACACTCTCCCCTACCTTAGTGCTAGGCAATTATATGCTACTGGACTCTCATCTTCCAGCACCACGGATACAGGTATCGGAATTATATATATTCCGGGATAGGAGTCCTACTACTTATGCACGTCTAGGTCTAAAGTAAGGCCTTTAGACCTTACTAGCACTTTATTTATTTCATCAGTTTAAGGAATCTGATATACTCCTAATAGGAAGGACGATTAGTTACCTCACTCTTACGATAGACTAGGGATAGCTAGGTAATTATAGATAGTGTAGTAGGGGGTTTGGTTGTACTTTGATTCTTGATGCTTTGGTTAGATTTATGGAACTCGATGGCGGGAGATTGAGAAGGAACCTTATTTAGATGGTTTGTATGCGTTTCTGTTTCGTATTCAAAAAGGGGAACTTAGAGATTTTAGAAAGATATCCATCTTGATATCTTCAATAAAACTCATCAGGTTTTACACGATCTTCTATTGTATTACAAAAACTCTTCTCTTTTCTCCTTTCTTGATATTCCACGATTCCGCGAGCCTATTATCCTTTTATAAGGATATATACTTATATTGTCCTTTTATCTAGCTTCTATTAGGTAACGCGCTAGTATAGTTTATTTATTTTCTCGTGCCTTAACCTATCTATCTCCGAGTAGACTGCCTTAAGTATTTCCCCCGTTTTATTAGTAACCGACGTAGGGGTATACGAAAGGTAACTAAGACAAGAAAGTAACTACTATATAGCGTGTTAGGACCGGAATCGTTTTCGAATTATAAGTAAAATATATAAGACTAGTTTAACCCTAATAAAAGGTAGAGATCTTCGATTATAACTCCCTAACGTTAAAATATTAATAGATTATAATCCTATATATTTTTAATAGTATTATATTATATTACCTCGTAAAGTTAACGTAAGGAGCGCGTAGTAATATAGCGTTCTATAAATATTATACCTAATTAGTACGTATCGCGCTAGCTTACCGATTCTGCGAGGATATTAATATATTATTTTACCTTTTAAAGATAAAACTAAACTAATTATATACTCTTATAAATACGATCTATCCCTTATTCGTATACTATTAGTATATTACGCTTAAAAGAAATCTCCTTCTATATATAACGAATTTCCTTCTTATAGAGAACCTAGAATATAAACTAGAATATAAACGAAATCAGTAATAACCCTAGAAGAATTATCAGAATTATCGGAATTAGGAATCACTCGAAGAACTGTATAAAGATCTATCTAAATTTATATTAAAGTTTATATTAAAAAACCCTACTCCTTTTATTAAAAATCCTTTCCTATTTATAAATCTATATTTTTACCGACCTATTATTTACCTAAAAACCCCTAAAAATAATAATATTTACCTATTATAGCACTTCCTATTAATAATCTATCCTATTCTTATTCTTATTCTTATTCTTATTCTAAATCCCCTATCGAAACCGAAAGTATATTAGGATCTACTACTACCTTTACTAAGTATTATAAACTTAGCGAGGTTACTATATCTAAGGTCTTTACCGAAAGGGAACGCTCTTACTCTCGCTCTCGTCCGCTACGCCTAAATCTACTAGACCTAATACCTACCCTTACTTCTTCGATACTAGCCGCGGCTATACCGGTTTACTACCCTATATTAGCTATACTAGAACCTAGAATAGCCGGAGCCCCTAAATTCACTAGGAAGGATACTATAAATTTTATTAGGTAGATAGAAGGGATATATAAGCACTATAGCCTAATACACGATAAATAGTTCCTAGAAGCGCTTCCTAAATACTATAGTTAGCTAGAAAGAGCGTAGATTAAGGGCTAGTCTTCTTAGGCTTCTAGGGATAAGAAGAAATTTATTAAAGAGTTCCTAAAGTAGTACAATAATAATAATCGAGAGTAGAATATATACGTACGTAGATAGCTATTTTAATTCTATAGTAAGAAGCGCGCGTAAGATAATTCGATTACTAATTATTTAATAATATTCTCGGCTATTTCGGTTATTCTAACCTAGCGTAATAATCTTACCGATATAGAAAGGTATAAATAGTTTATTAATAGCCTTCTAGAGAAGCTACGCGCGAAGCTCTTAAAGAAGGAAAATATTAACCTAGATAATCTATCTAGGAGTTTAAAACCCCTTTTATTTAGTTAGATCGAGGAAGTAGTAATAAATTTAATTAAGCGCGAAAAGGAATTCCTTTAATCTATATTCTACTCTTTAGCTAAAAGAGATACCTTAATCCCTATAGAAAATTATAGATTAGATAAGATAAATAAGATAGCGGCCCTACCTACGAATAAACTAAGATCTTACGACCTTAATACGCTTATAAACGTATTTAACGGCCTAGCGGTTAACCTTACGTAGTTACTTTAAAAATTAACCGAAGAAAATCGTAATCTAATATAATATTTAATTACTCCGAATAACTAGCGGAATAACCCTAGCTACGTACTATAAGCGCCCTAGTAATATAGATATTAGTACTATAGTAGCTTAACGTATATACCTCGCGGGTACCCTATTTAGCTAGATATAGAGAATTAAGGCCTCTATTACTACGATAAAAACCAAAGAATACGTATCGGTAGGTGTCAGCCGGTGAGGTCTCTAGTCAGATGACCTCGTGTCAGCCGGTGAGGTCTCTGGTTAGATGACCTCGTTGGTGGCCTGAGCCGTCAGGCTATCATCTCTTCGTCAGCAGCTAAGGCCTCGGCCTGAATGCTGCCTGGTTCCTCAGGCATCCTGTTTTATTCTGCAGAAAAGATCCATCACTTCCCTTCTGCAGAAGAACCCTGTCTTTACATGTTAATCTTCAACAGATTCGTCCTTACCGCTCCTTGAAGCAACAACATCGGATGCAACATCCAACTTCCCCGTCGTATTCATCTGATGTATTTGCTTATTACGGACCCCTCTGGTCCGAAACTTCTTCATATTAACTTGAATCCTATGTTAATCCTTACACTATCATGTTGGCTATAAATATGGCTATCTTTTGCATGTTATTAAGTTAGTCAGTTGAATCTTAGTTGAATCTCAGTCAACCTTATAAGATCTCTACTTATTTGAGTCCTTCTTATCTTAAGTCTTACTTTGCTGGCTACTAGACCGCCTGGAGCCATTCATCTTACCTTCTATCTTTAGGTGAAATCTTCACGCCTTAGAACCCTATATGCTAACTACCAGCACGTATCTACGTTACGTGGCACTGGTAACTTAGCGGACTTTAGCGCTTTAGCTACCTTCCCTAAGGCAATACTACGAAGTCTGATAGTTATAAGCCCGAGTCTGCTCTAACTGAAGATTTTATCCCGTCTTTATTTCGTTTAGTCCGATCTCCGACCGTACGATCTTACTGTTAAGACCTTCCGTCTAATCTTTTATTACCTTTCATCTTAATCCTTCGCTATAGCTGAGACTAACTGGTAGACCATCACCCTACGGACCCCTAACGATTGGGTTCCTTGGTATGCGCTATTAAAGCTATAAGCCGAGATATAGAGTATTTAGTAATATATCAACCCCGAGGTGCCGGTAGCATCTCTGCCATAGCCACCTACCCGGCCAATCAACCCTACTACTAGCAGCGTTAATCCTAGCGCTAGGACCCTTCTTGACCTCAATCCTGAGTAACAGGCTTTATATAAGCTGCTATAGGGCGAATATAACCGTCAGCTTGCTGCCTATAACGCATATCTTAAGGCAGTTGATAGGATTGGTTAGGGTATTCGAAGATCTATCTTAAACGAGAACCAGCGCCTTATCCTGACTAAGCCCCTACGTAACGCTATCCTTACGCTACAACGCAACTTCGCTCTAATAGATATATCTCGTATACGCCACGTGGCTAAGCGCTGGTCAGCCCTATGTAGCTAATAGCCGCCGAAGACCAACTTTGACGCGTAGATCCATAAGTGGCAGGTTTGCTATACCGAGGCCTTAGATATAGGATTGGATGAATTTAAGCGTACTAAGCGTATCTCTAGCGACTTCCTTGAAGCAATCTTAGGCATTTCATCCGAATTCACTGCTATTTGGATGGATCGAGTTTATGGTGCTAAGTAGCGTGGTGAGCCAGTACCAGATTTCCTAGAGCTCATTAACCGCTACACGGACCATATCCGTATATAACCACCGCGCTACGCACCTAGGCTAGCCCACGTATCCTTTTAGGGTAGAGAAGCCGATGCCGGTAACGCTGGCAACGCCGCTGGCAACGCCGCTGGTAACGCCGCTAGTAATACCGCTGGTAATACCGCTGGTAACACCGCTGGTAACACCACTAGCAACAACGCTGGTAGGAAGCGATACCATTGCCTATACGAATTAGATCCGAATTAGGGTAACTATAGCTTTACCGATTACCCTTACGTCAACCTAGCTGTTAGGCTAACTGGCTAGGTAGCCCAATAGGAAGCAAAGGATCGCTTTAAGAAGGTAGCAAAGAATACGACCTTTGCCAGGTAATATAAGAAGGCCCTAGATAAGTATCAGCCTAACCGCTAGAAGAAGCCTAACCAGTAGCAAGAGCTAACATCGAATGAATCGGCTATATAGCGCGCTAGCTTTACCACATTTATCCCGAAGGCAGCCATCAACGAATTACTTAGCATATCGGATAATATAGCCCTTAGCGCTCAGGCCAAATCACTGGCTAAACCGCTGACTAACGATGTATAGTGCTACGATACCGGGGCAACACTATATATCTGCAACAACCGCGCCCTTCTATCGAATTACCGGCCAGCGGTCTTATCAGTCCTTGTTAGTAATACAGAGACCACGATCCTAGGCTTTAGCACCGTCAATTTAATACTAACAGATAGCCTAGATAGTACTACTTTCCCGCTACTTGAGGTGGCCTATACGCCAGGCTTTTATCTCAACTTACTATCTGCCGACCGAGCTGCTAACGCTAGCATCTTCCTACGTGGTAAAGATAGCTTACTTAAAGAAGCAGATAGCACGCCTATCTACCGGCTTAACCGCAAATCAGGTGTATATTTAATCCGATAGGACACCACTACGCCTAATAGCACTCTAACCTTAGGCCTCCACGCGGCTAACTATATCTCTTTCGTCCCGTCTTTAACACAAGATCTTAGCAACTTCGCTCTTGCATTATCCTACGAACCAAAGCAGTCAAAGGGTTCATCCAATCTCTAGCACCGTAGACTAGGCCACGTTAGCCATAAAGTCATCAGCCACCTTAAAGCGCATTCAACTAATATCTTAGTAGATTCATCTCCTTCTACATCAGACGATATATACGAGGTTTACAAGGTGACTAAGGCCAAACGTCAGATATCACGCCGGCCAATAGTCTACAACAGGCTATTCGAGGTAATTCACTAGGATCTTATCCATTACGTGCCATCCTTAGCTAGGACCTCCTATCTTTCACACTCTGTTGATCCTATCACTAAGTATCAATTCGGTAACGATATTAGCACTAAGGACTAATACGCTAAGTCATTATTCGCCTAGATCGAATTCGTCCGAACTCAGCTCAATTTAACGGTCCTCATGATTCATACAGATAACGAGATAGCGCTTACCCTATCCCTTTCGTCCGAAGCTAGATCTCGAGGCCTGAATCTGGAGCTATCGCCACTATACACGCCAGAGCAGAACCCCTTCGCGGAACGATACGGCGCTCTTATCTCGGCAATAAGCCGCTAGATAGTGTAGGATACAGGCCTACCGAGCTACCTCTAGCCCGAGGTAGCTAAAGCTTCGATCTATATCCAGAATCGCATACCACACAGATCCCTTAGCTAGTAGTCACTGTCCGAAGCCCTTTCATCTTATCTCGGCGATAGGGCGCCACACTAGCTACAGGCCAAACCTAACCTTTCGAATCTCAGGATCTTCGGATGCAAGGCCTTCGTACGCATCGAGAATATCCCCAAGATTGCCAAGCTAGCGCCACGCGCTACCATCGGATTCCTTATTGGATACGATGCATCCAATATCTGGCGTATCTAGATACCTGCTAAACGCCGTATCATCCGCGCCCGAGACGTCGAATTCGACGAGACCCAATTCTTTGCTGATAAAGCACCTTTCCCTATTCAAATCTTTGACGATTCATCCTAACTTATCACCACACTAGACGAATCGGCTTCAACACGTATCCTAGATAAGATTAATATCCCTAACGTCACTACTAATTTAGCGTAGCCTAACCTAGGGGGTAGGGACCAGGATACGTACGGCCAACCTACGCAGCAACAACACCAGGACTAGGACCAGATCCTTAGAGATACGCCCCTTACGCCCGAAGAGCCGATATACGATAAATTTAGCCAACCGGCTAGCCCACAGTCTTCGCAGCCGATATAGCTAATAGTCCTTATCGATAACACCGACTTTAACGCATCTAGCTATAAGCTACTATTTGCTACCACGCCACTCATCGGCAAGAGATCTCGCTCTGATTCACCAGAGCCACCAGATCAAGGATCGGATAAAAAGCGCCCTCGCGTTAACTTAGCGGCATTCTTTCAGGCCTTCGCGGCTAGCAGCCAATCGCTACCAGGCAAGCTATTAGTATTAGCTATTTAGCCGCCACCGCCGGATTACCACTATCTCCGCGAGCATCCTTATCGAAGGGAATTCACCTTAGCTATAGATGTTGAATTCAACAAGCTTCTTCAGATGAATATATTCGAACTAGTCAGCGCTAGCCTTATCTAGTAGGCACACACGCGTAAATACGGTAATATTAGCTAGAAGCACTGCCCCTAGCACTAAGTCATCCCTTTACGATAGGTATACGACTATAAATCGGACGAATCGGGTTACGTTACACGCTTCAAAGCCCGTTTATGCGTCCGAGGTAATATCTAAGTCCCTAACCTACAGGACACGCGTATCAGTACCCTTACAGCACGCACCTTTAGGACCCTTATCGCTATTATTACTATGTTTAACCTAGAGACCTTTTAGATGGATACAGTCAACGCTTTCTTAAATAGCACGCTTAAAGATAAGGTCTACTGCTAGTACCCGCCTGGTATAGGATCTTATGGTAAGTAGTTAAGACTAAAGCGTGCCCTGTATAGCCTTCGAATTACTAGCAAGCGCTAGGAGACTGATATCAGGGCTAAATTAGTATTACTTGGCTTCGAGACCTACCCCGAAGACCCTTCGCTATATTCGGATAGAAAGATGATTATTATAGTATTTATTAATGACTTCCTTACCGCATTCTATTCATCTAAATCTCGCCACGCTTACCGTATTAGAGATCTCCTCGAGAAGGAATTCGAGATAAAACGCAGCGGCGAGCTCACTCAATTCATCAGGATTCGTATTATACGCTATCGGCTGACCCGAAGGACCTAGATCAGTCAAGCTATATATATCGAGAAGATAGTAGTAAGATTTAACCTATTTAGCTATCGCCCTTGCTATACGCCTCTTCTATCTAATATCTCTTAGATCCTCTAACCTACTGAGTCACTATCTGATCCGAAGTTAATCTATCTTTATTAATAGAAGTGTGGCTTAACCCTTTTCCCCGCTATTTAGACCCGGCTAGACACTGCTTTTACCAACTAGGTCCTTACGCGGTCCCTTACACGCTACACTAACCAATATCTCAAAGCTACAGACCATCTAATATCATATCTCTATACCACTAGAGACCTTAGTATCTGCTATAATAGGATAAAACGATATATAGCCTTCACTACTACATCGGATGTAAGCTTTACCGATAGCCCGGACCGGCAGAGCTCCGAAGGGTTTATCTTTTACCTATTCGGTGGCCTAATTAAGTGGCTAGCTAGGAAGTAGCGCACTATCTTAACGTCGACTACCGAGGCTAAGCTACTAGCTATCAGCTACGCAGTAAGAAATTATTATTAGATAAAACGCCTGTTTCGATTCATCCGATTCGACCCTAACCACCCCGAGGTAATTCACTATAATAACCAGCAAACAGTAGACCTTTTAATACGCGAGCGGTCTATCTTCTAAACGAAGCTTCGCCACATTAATATTCACCGGCTTTAGGTACGCTAGGAAGTGCAGGCAAAGCGCCTACAAATTAAGTAGCTTAATTCATTAGAAATACCTGCTAATAGTCTAACTAAGCTATTAACGCGTGTGAAGCATAAAGCTTTTATACGCTAGATCGGGATAGAATCAGTACCATCGAAGATCACCGTTTCGTCTAGTCCTCTAGCAAATTCGCTAAAGAACTAAGGGGGTATATCAGCCGGTGAGGTCTCTAGTCAGATAACCTCGTTAGTAGCCTAAGCCGTTAGGCCATCATCTCTTCGTTAGTAGCTAAGGCCTCGGCCTAAATACTGCCTAGTTCCTTAGGCATCCTATTTTATTCTACAGAAAAGATCCATCACTTCCCTTCTACAGAAGAACCCTATCTTTATATATTAATCTTCAACAGATTCGTCCTTACCGCTCCTTAAAGCAACAACATCGGATATAACATCCAACTTCCCCGTCGTATTCATCTGATGTATTTGCTTATTGCGGACCCCTCTAGTCCGAAACTTCTTCATGTTGACTTAAATCCTATGTTAATCCTTATACTGTCATGTTGGCTATAAATATGGCTATCTTTTGTATGTTATTAAGTCAGTCAGTTGAATCTTAGTTGAATCTCAGTCAACCTTATAAGATCTCTACTCATTTGAGTCCTTCTCATCTTAAGTCTTACTTTACTGGCTGCCAGACCGCCTAGAGCCATTCGTCTTACCTTCTATCTTTGGGTGAAATCTTCACGCCTTAGAACCCTATATACTGACTGCTAGCACGTATCTACGTCACGTGGCACTGGCAACTCAGCGGACTTCAGCGCTTCAGCTACCTTCCCTGAGGCAATACCACGAAGTCTGATACCTCGTTGGTGGCCTGAGCCGTTAGGCCATCATCTCTTCGTCAGCAGCTAAGGCCTCGGCCTGATTGCTGCCTGATTCCTCAGGCGTCCCGTTTTATTCTGCAGAAAAGATCTATCACTTCCCTTCTGCAGAAGAACCCTGTCTTTACATGTTAATCTTCAACAGATTCGTCCTTACCGCTCCTTGAAGCAACAACATCGGATGCAATATCTAACTTCCTCGTCGTATTCATCTGATGTATTTGCTTATTACGGACCCCTCTAGTCCGAAACTTCTTCATATTAACTTAAATCCTATATTAATCCTTACAATATTATGTTGGCTATAAATATAGCTATCTTTTGCATATTATTAAGTTAGTTAGTTAAATCTTAGTTAAATCTCAGTCAACCTCTTAGATCTCTACTTATTTAAGTCCTTCTTATCTTAAGTCTTACTTTACTAGCTACCAGACCGCCTAGAGCCATTCGTCTTACCTTCTATCTTTAGGTGAAATCTTTACGCCTTAGAACCCTATATACTAACTACTAGCACGTATCTACGTTATATGATACTAGTAACTTAGCGGACTTTAGCGCTTTAGCTACCTTCCCTAAGGCAATATTATAAAGTCTAATAGTTATAAGCCTGAGTCTGCTCTAACTGAAGATTTTATCCTATCTTTATTCGTTTAGTCCGATCTCCGACCGTACGATCTTACCGTTAAGACCTTCCGTCTGATCTTTTATTACCTTTTATCTTAATCCTTCGCTATAGCCGAGACTAACTGGCAGACTATCACCCTACGGACCCCTAACGATTAGGTTCCTTAGTATACGCTATTGAAGCTGTAAGCCGAGATATAGAGTATTTAGTAATATATTAACCCCGAGGTGCCGGTAGTATCTCTGCTATAGCCACCTACCCGGCTAATTAACCCTACTGCTAGTAGCGTTAATCCTAGCGCTAGGACCCTTCTTAACCTTAATCCTAAGTAATAGGCTTTATATAAGCTACTATAGGGCGAATATAACCGTTAGCTTGCTACCCATAACGTATATCTTAAGGTAGTTAATAGGATTAGTTAGGGTATTCGAAGATCTATCTTAAACGAGAACTAGCGCCTTATCCTAACTAAGCCCCTACGTGACGCTATCCTTACGCTATAACGCAACTTTGCTCCAATAGATATATCTCGTATACGCCACGTAGCTAAGCGCTGGTTAGCCCTATATAGCTAATAGCCGCCGAAGTCCAACTTTAACGCGTAGATCTATAAGTAGTAGGTTTGCTATACCGAGGCCTTAGATATAGGATTAGATGAATTTAAGCGCACTAAGCGCATCTCTGGCGACTTCCTTGAAGCAATCTTAGGCGTTTTATCCGAATTCACTGCTGTTTGGATGGATCGAGTTTATAGTGCTAAGCAGCGTGGTGAGCTAGTACCAGATTTCCCAGAGCTCATCGACCGCTACACGGACTACATCCGTATATAACCACCGCGCCACGTACCTAGGCTAGCCTACGTATCCTTTCAGGGCAGAGAAGCCGATGCCGGTGACGCTGGCAACGCCGCTAGTAACACCGCTGGTAACAACGCTGGTAATAACGCTGGCAACAACGCTGGTAACAACGCTGGTAACAACGCTGGTAATAACGCTGGTAATAACGCTGGCAACAACGCTGGCAATAACGCTGGTAGGAAGCGATACCGTTGCCTATACGAATCAGATCCGAATCAGGGTAACCATAGCTTTGCCGATTGCTCTTACGTTAACCTAGCTATTAGGCTAACTAGCTAGGTAGCCTAATAGGAAGTAAAGGATCGCTTTAAGAAGGTAGTAAAGAATGCGACCTTTACTAGGTAATATAAGAAGGCCCTAGATAAGTATCAGCCTAACCGCTAAAAGAAGCCTAATCAGTAGCAAGAGCTAATATCGGATGAATCGGCTACGTAGCGCGCTAGCTTTGCTATATTCATCCCGAAGGTAGCTATCAACGAATTACTTAGCATATCGGATAATATAGCCCTTAGCGCTTAGGCTAAATCACCGGCCAAACTGCTAACTAACGATATATAGTGCTACGATACTGGGGTAACACTGTATATCTGCAACAACCGCGCCCTTCTATCGAATTACCGGCTAGCGGTCTTATTAGTCCTTATTAGTAATATAGAGACCACGATCCTAGGCTTTAGCACCGTTAATTTGATACTAATAGATAGCCTAGATAGTACTACTTTCCCGTTACTTAAGGTAGCCTATACACTAGGCTTTTATCTTAACTTACTATCTACCGACCGAGCTACTAACGCTAGTATCTTCCTACGTAGTAAAGATAGCTTACTTAAAGAAGTAGATAGTATACCTATCTGCCGACTTAATCGTAAGTTAGGTATATATTTAATCCGATAGGACACTACTACGCCTGATAGTACTCTAACCTTAGGCCTCTACGCGGCTAACCACGTCTCTTTCGTCCTATCTTTAACACGAGATCTCGGTAACTTCGCTCTTATATTATCCTACGAACTAAAGTAGTTAAAGGGTTTATCCGATCTCTAGTACCGTAGACTAGGCTACGTTAGCTATAAAGTTATTAGCCACCTTAAAGCGTATTTAACTAATATCTTAGTAGATTCATCTCCTTCTACATCAGACGATACATACGAGGTTTATAAGGTGACTAAGGCTAAACGTTAGATATCACGCCGGCCGATAGTCTACAATAGGCTATTCGAGGTAATTTACTAGGATCTTATCTATTATATGCTATCCTTAGCTAGGACCTCCTATCTTTCATACTCTGTTGATCCTATTACTAAGTATTAATTCGGTGACGATATTAGCACTAAGGACTAATACGCTAAGTCACTATTCGCCTAGATCGAATTTATCCGAACTTAGCTTAACCTAACGGTCCTTACTATCCACGCTGATAACGAGACGGCACTTATCCTATCTCTTTTATCCGAAGCTAGGTCCTAAGGCCTTAACCTAGAGCTATCGCTATCTTACACGCCAGAGTAGAACCCCTTCGCGGAGCGATACGGCGTATTAATCTTAGCGATAAGCCGCTAGATAGTTAAGGATATAGGCCTACCGAGCTACCTCTGGCCTAAGGCAGCTAAAGCTTCGATCTATACCCAGAATCGTATACTACACCGATCTCTCGGCTGGTAGTTACCGTCCGAAGCCCTTTTATCTTATCTCGGCGATAGGGCGCCACACTAGCTATAGGCTAAACCTAACCTTTCGAATCTTAGGATCTTCGGATATAAGGCCTTCGTACGTATCGAGAATATCCCTAAGATTGCTAAGCTAGCGCTACGCGCTGCTATCGGATTCCTTATTAGATACGATATATCTAATATCTAGCGTATCTAGATACCTACTAAACGCCGTGTTATCCGCGCCCGAGATATCGAATTCGACGAGACCTAGTTCTTTACTAATAAAGCACCTTTCCCTATTTAAATCTTAGACGATTTATCCTAACTTATCACTATACTAGACGAATCGGCGTTAATATATATCCTAGATAAGATTGATATCCCTAACGTTACTACTAATTCAGCGTAGCCTAACCTAGGGGGTAGGGACTAGGATACGTACGGCTAACCTACGTAGTAATAACACTAGGACTAGGACCTGATCCTTAGAGATGCGCCCCTTACGCCCGAAGAGCCGATATACGATGAATTCAGCTAACCGGCTAGCCCATAGTCTTCGTAGCCGATGTAGCCAATAGTCCTTATCGATAACACTGACTTTAACGCATCTAGCTATAAGCCACTATTTACTACTACGCTACTTATCGGTAAGAGATCTTGCTCTGATTCACTAGAGCTACTAGATTAAGGATCGGATGAAAAGCGCCCTCGCGTTAACTTAGCGGCATTCTTTCAGGCCTTCGCGGCTAGTAGCTAATCGCTACTAGATAAGCTATCAATATCAGCTATTTAGCTACTACCACCGGATTACCACCATCTCCGCGAGCATCCTTACCGAAGGGAATTCACCTTAGCTATAGATATTAAATTCAATAAGCTTCTTTAGATAAATATATTCGAACTAGTTAGCACTAGCCTTATCTAGTAGGCACACACGCATAAATATAGTAATATTAGCTAGAAGCACTGCCCCTAGCACTAAGTCATCCCTTTACGATAGGTATATAACTATAAATCGGACGAATCGGGTTACGTCACACGCTTCAAAGCCCGTTTATACGTCCGAGGTAATATCTAAGTCCCTAACCTATAGGACACGCGTACTAGTACCCTTATAGTACGCACCTTTAGGACCCTTATCGCTATAATCACTACGTTTGACCTAGAGACCTTTTAGATAGATATAGTTAACGCTTTCTTGAATAGTACGCTTAAAGATAAGGTCTACTACTAGTATCCGCCCGGGATAGGATTATATAGTAAGTAGTTAAGACTAAAGCGTACCCTATATAGCCTTCGAATTACTAGTAAGCGCTAGGAGACTAATATTAGGACTAAATTAGTGTTACTTAGCTTCGAGACCTACCCCGAAGACCCTTCGCTATATTTAGATAGTAAGATAGTTATTATAGTATTTATTAATAACTTCCTTACTGTATTTTATTTATCCGAATCTCGCCACGCTTATCGTATTAGAGATCTCCTCGAGAAGGAATTTAAGATAAAACGTAGCGACGAGCTTACTTAATTTATCGGGATTTATATCATACGCTATCGGCCGACCCGAAGGACCTAGATCAGTTAAGCTATATATATCGAGAAGATAGTAGTAAGATTTAACCTATTTAGCTATCGCCCTTACTATACGCCTCTTCTATCTAATATCTCTCAGATCCTCTAACCTACTAAGTTACCACCTAATCCGAAGTTAATTCATCTTTATCAATAGAAGTATGGCTTAACCCTTTTCCCTACTATTTAGACCTAGCCAGACACTACTTTTGCTAACTAGGTCCTTATATAGTCCCTTACACGCTACACTAACCAATATCTCAAAGCTATAGACTATCTAATATTATATCTCTATACTACTAGAGACCTTAGTATCTGCTATAATAGGATAAAACGATATATAGCCTTTACTACTATATCGGATATAAGCTTTACCGATAGCCCGGACTAGCAGAGCTCCGAAGGATTTATCTTTTGCCTATTCGGTAGCCTAATTAAGTAGCTAGCTAGGAAGTAGCGTACTATCTTAATATCGACTACCGAGGCTAAGCTACTAGCTATTAGCCACGTAGCAAGAAATTATTATTAGATAAAACGCCTATTTCGATTTATCCGATTCGACCCTAACTACCCTAAGGTAATTCACTATGATAACTAGTAAACAGTAGACCTTTTAATACGCAAGCGGTCTATCTTCTAAACGAAGCTTCGCCACGTCGATATTTACCGACTTTAGGTACGCTAGGAAGTGTAGGTAAAGCGCCTATAAATTAAGTGGCTTAATTTATTAGAAATACCTACTGATAGTCTAACTAAGCTATTAACGCGTGTAAAGCATAAAGCTTTTATACGCTAGATCGGGATAGAACTAGTATTATCGAAGATCACTGTTTCGTCTAGTCCTCTAGTAAATTCGCTAAAGAACTAAGGGGGTATATTAGCCGGTAAGGTCTCTGGTCAGATAACCTCGTTAGTAGCCTAAGCCGTTAGGCTATCATCTCTTCGTTAGTAGCTAAGGCCTTAGCCTAATTACTACCTGATTCCTTAGGCGTCCTATTTTATTCTGTAGAAAAGATCTATCACTTCCCTTCTACAGAAGAACCCTATCTTTATATATTAATCTTTAATAGATTCGTCCTTACCGCTCCTTAAAGCAACAACATCGGATATAATATCCAACTTCCCTATCGTATTCATCTGATGTATTTACTTATTACGGACCCCTCTAGTCCGAAACTTCTTCATGTTAACTTAAATCCTATGTTAATCCTTATACTATCATATTAGCTATAAATATGGCTATCTTTTGTATATTATTAAGTTAGTTAGTTAAATCTTAGTTAAATCTCAGTTAACCTCTTAGATCTCTACTTATTTAAGTCCTTCTCATCTTAAGTCTTACTTTGCTAGCTGCTAGACTGCCTGGAGCCATTCGTCTTACCTTCTATCTTTAGGTGAAATCTTCACGCCTTAGAACCCTATATGCTGACTGCTAGCACGTATCTACGTCACGTGGCACTAGCAACTCAGCGGACTTCAGCGCTTCAGCTACCTTCCCTGAGGCAACATCACGAAGTCTGATAGTAGGCTAGGTAAAAACGGACCTAAGGCACATAAATAACGCGAAGAATTCTATAAAGATACGATTCCTAATTAGTATCGCCGATAGAAGGAATCAAGAATAATAATACCGGTAGTAGGTATAAATTCGATAACGACCTATCCTTATATACCTACGGAGAATTATACTCCCTAAATTTACTAACCGCGTATATAAATCGATTATCTATCTATTTCCTCGGTACCTATAGGCTTCGTTAGTATCTCTATTAGGGATAGCGCCGATTTTACCGTTTTAAACGATAGTAAAGATAAAGAAATTATCTATAGTAAAGTCTTCGCTCTTGATAGGTAGCTAGTAGGAAGAAAACGCCCTACTAACGAATATATACGCGCGCGGAATATACGTATAGGAAGATACCGACCTATAATAATAGAAGAGGATAAGGTCGTTATATAAGATACCTTACCGATTTCTTCTATAGAAGAAACCTGCCCGTAAAACTCGTCTTTTTCTATAGAAAAACCCTAGCACTCGATTTCTTCTATAGAAGAATCCTAGACCTAACGCTAAGAAAATATTACCGCTACTACCCCTATAAATCGCGCTAGGATTATTTAATAGAAGAACCCTATAAAGGCTATAGATATAACGGTACGAGATAGGCTAAAAGAGGAAATTACTAATAAACTACTTACTATTACGGTTCTACCTATAATCACCCTTAGGGATCTTATATTTATATCGCTATAACTATATAGCTAAGTAAGAAATATAGCGAATTCCTATAAGCTAGCTACTACGCTAGTAATAGTAATAGCTCTAGTATATCTTATATATACTGAAACGGGGGAAATGCTCAAGGCAGTCTGCTCGGAGACAGACAGGTCGAGGCACGAGAAAATAAACAAACCACACCAGCGCGTTACCTAATAGAAGCTAGATGAAGGGACAATATAAGCATGCATCCTTGCAAAAGGATAATAGGCTCGCGGAATCGTGGAAGACTAAGGGAGAAGAAAAGAGAAGAGTCTTTTTGTAATATAATAGAAGATCGTGTAAAACCTGATGAGTTAAATTAAAGATATCAAGATAGATGTCTTCCTAAAATCTCTAAGTTCTCCTTTTTGAATACGAAACAGAAACGTATACAAACTATCTAAATAAGGTTCCTTCTTAATCTCCCGCTATCGAGTTCTATAAATCTAACTAAAGCATCAAGAATCAAAGTATAACCAAATCCCCTACTATATACTACCCCGGATAGAAATTTGGCCGTCCCTTAGCTAAATATAAGAGTAAATAATAAAAAAATAATAAACAAAAATCACACCGTAGTAACAATTTTAGCATTTTCTACCTTATTTAGTTCCTCCTCCTCGCTACCGATAGTACCTAAGGGATCACAAAAGCTTAGTATAACGGAGAGATCTCGTTCTAATCGCGTAAAGAATGAGTTATAGCTAAATATAGACTTCTTAGTTCGGATAAGTATCTAAAAGGCCTTTTTATAACGCTCTCTAGCCTTATTCCTCTACGCGGTAACGTATTAGAAGGTAGCCTCGATATTATCTCTAAATAGGATATCTAGATCTTCCACCACTAAGAGAGAGTTCTATTAGTCCCGACTAATAAGCGTATCAGAAACCGATCCTAAATAAGAGAGGCGGACTATCGCCGAAAACGTATATTATAACCGACCTCTATATTTCGCACTAGACTAGCTAGATAGCGTTTTCTCCGGCGATATAAAATCTCGATAATAATTCGATAATTCCGTCTATATCCTAGATTTAATATATTCGAGCGTCTCTAGATCTTTATAAATACTAATAAGCTAAGATAATACGCTAATTCGGTTATTAGTAGCCGGACTAGTTAAGCTATATAGTAGCTACGGTCGCGAAATTCGCACGTCGCCGGTAGTATAAATCTACTATTTCTAGGTAATCCCGAATTTAGCTTTATCAGTAGGCGTCTATATATCTCGCGTAACCTTATAGATAAGGCCGTCCTTCGCGTATCCTCGTTCTTTTAGATCAGTCTACTAATCGCTAAGATAATAGTATATCCTAAGTAGAAGGGTAGTATAGTTAGTATTAACCTCGTCGGTAAGCGAAACCGACCCTTAGATAATATTAGCGTATCAGCTAGAGTTTAACAGATTAGGAATATTTATATCGATATAGCGGAAGGCGGTCTACTCCCTAGGGTAGGTACTTTTAGTATAATAAGGGAACGAGATTAACCTCTACTAATAGTTAGGTCGTAAGAAAACATAAAATATATAGTAGATAGGATCCTAGCGAATAAGCTATTAAATAAGGCTATACTAACAGTTCTTCGCCTAACTAACACGCAGGCCGCGTATATAAGGATAGTAATACTAGTCGTATATCCTTATCTTAGTACGAATTATATCTATTAACCCGTTAGGATATTACCTATCCTAGTCCTCCGCGAGCTATTTAAATAGCGGTAGGATCACGCTACTATCTTTATCCTAAGCCTTTACCGCTCTTCGCGCGCGTATCTTTACTTTAACAGTTAGGCCGAAGTAGCGTAGGAATAGGTTTTCTATCGTTAAATACGTTAAGCTATTAAAGTTAGCGATAAGTAGCGTAAGCGTATTTAATTCGAATCGGAAGCAAGAAATAATATTATCGACTAACGATAGTTTAAACTATTCAGCGTATTCCCTCCTAGCTATATCCTAATTACCGCTATAGCTATAAAGGACATCGAGATAGTAAGTTATCTCCGCGTACGTACTATTTATATATAGATATAAAACCTTATATAGTCGCTTTATATATTCTAAATAGAGGGTATCGATATTAATTAGGCGACTATTATTCCGAATTATTCGTGCGATAGCGCAAAAGGCTATTAAAGCTAACTTATAGGAAATATTATTAGTCTTTAAAAGGAATTCGGTAAGCGTCGATTTTCGCATAAAATATCTATAGGGTATAGGATTTAAAGCTATTTTTAGCTTCTTCGAAGGTATCACCGGTAGTCCGTCTTCCTTACTTCCCTTATCTTTACTTCCTAATTTACTCTCCCTTTCTAGCTCGTTACGCGCTTCTACCTTATCTTTAAAGAATCGGCGCTTCTTAGGTCTTTCGCGTCGGTCGGTATTTATTAAAATATTAGGTATTAGGGTATCATGTATACTAGTTAGTAAGGGCTAAGGATAATATACCCCGTAACCGTATTCGTAGCAGAATCCGTCTTCGTCTAGGGCTAAGTTAAATCGGGTAAGGCGTTCCTTCGTGATAGACGTTAGATCTATCTATCTCCTAGCGTTAGTAAGGTCGCCCTATATAATTATCTTTAACCTCCTTATTCCGCGGCTATACGTAGCGTTATCGAGGCGTTTCAACACCTCGTTATTTACTATACGCTATATATCTCTAAAGGAGATCTTTACCGTAACGAATCTACTAATTTTCTCGGTAAAGGCTTTTATCTATACACGTACTATAATTTTCTACGTATCTTCCGGCTATAGTTATATCGCGTTATTAAAGACCGACTAAATATATTATCGATCGCGTTCTCGCCGGTCTAGGACTTTCTTTACCGGTATCTAGTAATATTTAAATTCTTTTAGGGTATCGTATCCTTACTAGTAGTCTCTATCCTATATAAATTCGTATAGGTTAATACCGATTTTATCGAGGAACTCCTTTCCTTTATTATAAAAGACCTCGAAATAGTTCTTAGCGGCGTTATAAATTTTATAGTCTAGTAAATCCTTAAGGATAGCGATAATTTACTCCGCGGAACTAATTTCCTCGTCGATTTCTTCTATAGAAAACTTTATAGAGAAGTAGGGCTAAATTTTATTAGGCGGAACTAGGAGGTTTTCGTCGTTTTCCGATAATATCTTAAAAGAAATAGGAAAGAATAAAATAGGAAAGAGTAAACGAAATAATAAGAATAGATAAAATAAGGTAAGGAAAGAGGAGTAGTAGTATTTTTCTATAGAAGAAATTTAGTGTTATTACTAGCGTTTTTCTATAGAAGAAAACCGATATAGCTCCTTATAGTAATACTAGGGAAATTCCTCCTTTTTAACTTATTGCTTTTCTATAGAAAAAAATCCTAAACCTTTATAAATTATAAAAGGTTAGAAGGTCCTCGGTATTAAAGAAATAGCCTTTTTACTATACAAAATAACGAATATATATTACCCCGGACAGAAATTTAGCTATCCCCTAGCTAAAGTAATAAAAGAATTCGTAGAGTAATAAGCGAAATAAGTATTAAAGAAGCTAATAAGGTAAAAGAAATAAGGTTAGAGTACTTACCTAATTAAGGATTTAATAAATTAGTAAAATTAAAGGATATAAGGAAGGCGTAAAATATTCTTCCTAGTAAGTTCTAGGGTAATATTAAAGAAAAGACGGTAAGTTCTAGGAAGATAATAAAGAAAACATAGTAAATTCTAGAAGGATTCTATAAAAGGAATAATAAGCAAGAATAAACGATAAAAAATAAGAGAACGAGATAAGAGGGAGAAAGATAAAATAGATTAAAGAAATAACGTAAGGAGAATATTATTTATCTAGTCTCCGGGGAGGTCTTCCCTAGCGTCTTCGCCTCGTAATAGGTAGGTCTTTATTATCTATACTAGTAGATTCTTAAGCGCTATTATTATCCTAAAGGGCGCGGTAATAAAAGCGCTTTAGGTAGCTACTATTAATAGCGGTGCTTTCCGGGTTTATTTACTAATAAACCGTGCTATCTAATTCAGTAATTTCGTACGAGCTATTATTAAAGTCTCTAGTGATTTTATAAGGACCTATCTATCTAAAATGTAGCTTATTCTTCGACGTTATATTATCTTCGAGGCATATATTATATAGAAGAACTAGCTTATTCTCGCGAAGTAGACTAATCCTTAGATTTCGATGGGTATCTTAATATTCCTTGTTCTGGTTACGAAGACGTTATAGGCGGAGTATTACTTCTTTAATATCCTAGTCTCTTCTGCTGATTTACTACGCGCGTATAAGATACACTGGAGCTATCACTATTGCTAGCGTAGTAGTTAGCTTGTAGGAATTCGCTATATTTCTTACTTGGCTACGTAGTTGTGGCGATATGAATATGAGATCCCTGAGGGTGATTGTGGGCGGAACCGCGATAGCAAGCAGTTTATTAGTAATTTCCTCTTTTAGCCTATCTCGTGCCGCTATATCTATAGCCTTCGTAGGGTTCTTCTGTTAAATGATCCTAGCGTGATTTACGGGGGTAGTAGCGGTGATATTTTCTTAGCGTTAGGTCTAGGATTCTTCTGCAGAAGAAATCGAGTACCGGGGTTTTTCTACAGAAAAAGACGAGTTTTGTAGGTAGGTTTCTTCTGTAGAAGAAATCGGTAAGGTATCCTATATAACGACCTTATCCTCTTCTACTATTATAGGTCGGTATCTTCCTACACGTATATTCCGCGCGCGTATATATTCGCTAATAGGGCGTTTTCTTCCTACTAGCTACCTATCGAGAGCGAAGACTTCGCTATAGGTAATTTCTTTATCTTTACTATCGTCTAAAATAGTGAAATCGGCGCTATCCCTAATAGAGATACTAACGAAGCCTATAGGTACCGAGGAAATAGGTAGATAATCGATTTACACACGCGGTTAGTAAATTTAGGGAGTGTAATTCTCTATAGGCGTATAAGGACGGGTCGTTATCGAATTTATACCTACTACCGGTATTATTATTCTTAATTCCTTCTATCGGCGATACTAGTTAGGAATCGTATCTTTATAGAATTCTTCGCGTCGTTTACGCGCCTTAGGTCCGTTTTCACCTAGCCTACTAATACGTATTCTTTGGTTTTTATCGTAGTGATAGAGGCCTTAATTCTCTATATCTAGCTAAATAGGGTACCCGCGAGGTATATACGTTAAGCTACTATAGCACTAATATCCGTATTACTAGGGCGCTTATAGTACGTAGCTAGGGTTATTCCGCTAGTTATTCCGAGTGATTAAATATTATACTAGATTACGATTTTCTTTGGTCGATTTTTGAAGTAACTACGTAAGGTTAACCGCTAGGCTATTAAATGTGTTTATAAGCGTATTAAGGTCGTAAGATCTTAGTTTATT
This sequence comes from Penicillium janthinellum, assembly GCA_027569415.1. Classification (NCBI taxonomy): domain Eukaryota; kingdom Fungi; phylum Ascomycota; class Eurotiomycetes; order Eurotiales; family Aspergillaceae; genus Penicillium; species Penicillium janthinellum. The sequence goes on from JAPDFA010000038.1 coordinate 161,848, forward strand.
CGTAGGCGGGGCTACTATCTCGTTTACCTTATCCGATCTATGATTTTCTATAGGGATCGAGGTATCTCTTTTAGCCGAAGAGTAGCCTATAGATCGAAGGAATTCCTTTTTACGCTTAATTAAATTTATTACCGCTTCCTCGATCTAACTAAATAAAAGGGGTTTCGAACTCCTAGATAGATTATCTAGGCTAATATTTTCCTTCTTTAAGAGCTTCGCGCGTAGCTTCTCTAGAAGGCTATTAATAAACTATTCGTACCTTTCTATATCGGTGAGATTATTACGCTAGGTTAGAATAACCGAAATAGCTAAGAATATTATTAAATAATCGGTAATCGAATTATCCTATACGCGCTTCTTACTACAGAATTAAAATAGCTATCTACGTGCGTATATATTCTACTCTCGATTATTATTACGGTACTACTTTAGGAACTCTTTAATAAATTTCTTCTTATCCCTAGAAGCCTAAGAAGACTAGCCCTCGACCTACGCTCTTTCTAGCTAACTATAGTATTTAGGAAGCGCTTCTAGGAACTATTTATCGCGTATTAGGCTATAGCGCTTATATATCTCTTCTATCCGCCTAATAAAATTCGTGGTATCCTTCCCGGTGAATTTAGGGGCTCCGGCTATTCTAGGTTCCGGTATAGCTAATATAGGGTAGTAAACCGGTATAGCCGCGGCCGGTATCGAAGAAGTAGGGGTAGGTATCGGGTCTAGTAGATTCGGGCGTAGCGGATAAGAGCGAGAGCGAGAGCATTCCCTTTCGGTAGAGACCTTAGATATAGTAACCTCGCGAGGTTCACGATACTTAGTAAAGGTAGTAGTAGATCCTAATATACTTTCAGTTTCGATAGGGGTTTTAGAATAAGAATAAGAATAAGAATAAGAATAAGAATAGGATAGGTTATTAGTAGGAAGTACTATAATAGGTAAATATTATTATTTTTAGGGGTTTTTAGGTAAATAATAGGTCGGTAAAAATATAGATTCACGAATAGGAAAGGATTTTTTAATAAAAGGAGTAGGGTTTTTCGATATAAATTTCGATATAAATTTAGATAGATCTTCGTGCGGTTCTTCGAGCGATTCCTGATTCCGATTCTTCTGATAATTCTTCCGGGGTTATTACTGATTTCGTTTATATTCTAGTTCGTATTCTAGGTTCTCGATAAGAAGGAAATTCGTTATATATAGAAGGAGATTTCTTTCGAGCGTAATATACTAATAGTATACGAATAAGGGATAGATCGTATTTATAAGAGCGTATAATTAGTTCGGTTTTATCTTTAAAAGGCAAAATAATATATCGATATCTTCGCAGAATCGGTAAGCTAGCGCGATACGTACTAATTAGGTATAATATTTATAGAACGCTATATTACTACGTACTCCTTACGTTAACTTTACGAGGTAATATAATATAATACTATCAAAAACGCACAGGATTATAATCTATTAACGTTTTAACGTTAGGGAGTTATAATCGAAGATCTCTGCCTTTTATTAGGGTTAAACCGGTCTCGTATATTTTACTTATAATTCGAAAACGATTCCGGTCCTAATACGCGGTATAGTAGTTACTTTCTCGTCTTAGTCACCTTTCGTATACCCCTATATCGGTCACTAATAAAACGGGGGAAATACTTAAGATAGTCTGCTTGGAGACAGATAGATCGAGGTATAAGAAAATAAATAAACTATACTAGCGCGTTACCTAATAGAAGCTAGATAAAGGGACAATATAAGTATATATCCTTATAAAAGGATAATAGGCTCGCGGAATCGTGGAAGACTAAGGGAGAAGAAAAGAGAAGAGTCTTTTTGTAATGTAATAGAAGATCGTGTAAAACCTAATAAGTTGAATTAAAGATATCAAGATAGATATCTTCCTAAAATCTCTAAGTTCTCCTTTTTAAATACGAAACAGAAACGCATGCAAACCATCTAAATAAGGTTCCTTCTCAATCTCCCGCCATTGAGTTCCATAAATCTGACCAAAGCATCAAGAATCAAAGTGTAACCAAATCCCCTACTACAATACGTAAGATCTACTAGCGGTTCTAAGGGTGAAGTAGGTATAATACGTAAATACGCTTATTCCTAATACACAGAAATTAGTGCTTATCGCGGTAAGGAAGAACAGAGAGATAGTTAAAGAATACGCTCGCGGTTTATTAAAAACAAAAGTATACGTTAACGGTCTCGAACTAAATATAACTATTAATTAGGGTTCTTCGGTAAACCTAATTCCCCTAAAAACCGCGTAAAGACTAGATTTATAGATTAGGAAGAACCCCTAGTTATATATAGTTCCTATTAATAGAAGAACTCGCCCCTTTTATAGTATTACCGAATTCCTACCGATCTCTATCAGTAATATTACTACCTATTTATATTATATAATTACTAAAGATATTACTACGGAGATTCTCCTAGAACGTATTTAGCTAAAAGATACTATAGTAGCTACCGCTAAGTAGCCTAATAGTACTATTAAAACTAGTATTTTCTCCGAAGATAGGACTTAAAAATTAATATTTATAGCGTATATCCCTAATAAAGGAATATTAGTTTAGGAGTATTAACTTTAGCTAGATAATTTTACGTAGAGTAATAAGGCTACTATATTAGTAAATTTTTTAGCTATTAAGGAAGTATAACTACTAGTAATATTTCCGTTTCCTCTATTTTTTAAATATTAGCGAATATTTTATATATTTTTATCCCTTTATATAATTTAGGAAATACTAATAAAATAGAAAACCTAAAAATAATTAAAAACTAATAACTACCCGATATCTATTTTATTAAAGAAAATCGATTCTCCCTAATCTATAATATTCCTTCTTGCTATATTTACTCTATTAGCTACCTTAGCGTTTCTAATCGGAATTCTTATAGCGTCCCTATTTATACGCTATTTAAGCGTATTACTAATAAAATCCGACCTATAAATATAACCGAGAATAATAGAAGTATCCTAACTAGGTACCTAAATTAATAGAAGATTTATAAGAAGAAGTATTTTATCTAATATCGAGCTACTAATATTAAGACTAAATTTAATAAATTCTTAATACTATATATCTTAATAATTACTCGCGGCGCTTACCTAATACCTAAACGAGAGGAAAGGATACTAATTAGTAAGGACCTATTACTAAAAGAAAAAGCCCTTCTTTAAGAACTTCTCTTTAAACGCGAAGGTTATCTCGCGTAGGAATAGAGCTATATATCCGTTATTTTTCCTAAAGTTATACTACTATAACGTATTTAGATAATCTCTTATAAGGCCTAGTAGTATCCTAGCTTTAGAATTCCTATAGCTCTTAAAGGTATAGTAGAAGAAATACTTTAGGAAAGACTATAAAAGCGTATCTTAGAGTATTACGATAGCCCTTATCGGAATCCTTAGTTCCTAGACTTAAAAAAGGCGTCCGGTAAATATTACTTAGTTAACGCGGCCCTACTAATTAATAAAGTAATAATTCGAGATATAAATATACTACCTAATACCGATAAGTTTATCAAAGAATTCTTAGGAATAGCTATAATATTAGTAGTCGATCTATTTTCTAGATATAACTAAATTCTATTAGATAAACGCGACTAAAATATAACTACTATTTAGACCCTATTAGGCCTTTTACGATAAACGACTCTTCTTTAAGGTGTAACTAACTTAGTTCCTTAATTTTAATAAGTTATCTTATAGATCCTACTATTAGTCTTAGTATTTACGAAGCTATTTATAGACGATATCCTAGTAAAAGGCCTACGTATATAATATAATAATAAATTTATTAGACCTAGTATTAGGTAATTTATACTAGAATACCTATAAAATTTAGATAAAACGCTCTATTTACTAGAACTAGTAGGAGCGAGGGTATCTATAGAAAAATCCTAGCTTACGATATTAGGCCTTAAAATTATTAGATAGATATATAATTCGAATAGGCGCTAACCGGATAAACGAAAAATTACGAAATTAACGAATTAGCTGATTCCGACGAATAGAGATAAAGTATATATATTTATTAGTCTTATTATCTATTTTCGAATTCTTATTAAATATTTCTAAATTATTATAATTCCTCTTTATACTATTTTAAGAAAGAATACTATTTTTATCTAGGGATTTATAGAATAGACCGCGTTTAATAAGATTAAGACTATCCTAAGTTCCTTCCCTACTATTATACCTATTAATTATTAGTTAGTTCCTTTTATTCTAATTATTACTATTAATATATCTAGTCTTAGATAGGGTAGGGTAATAATATAACTACGCGATAGGAGATAATATATTACTCGATATAAATTAGGGGTCTAGTTATATATAGAGGTAACCTACGATATAGGTAAATTAGAATACCGCACAGTTCTTAAAACGCTTAAGAAATTCTGCTACTAGTTATACGGTATTTATTTTATCCTCGAAACGGATATAAATATACTAGTCTCTTAACTAAATAGGCCTACTTCAGATCTTCCTAGCGCGTTAGTAACGTATTAGATTATATAGATTTAGTTATTCGACTTTAAGGTAAAGTATATCCTTAGGTCGAAGAATAGTACTACGGCTAGTTTATTATAACGGCCTACGATAGAGAAAGAATTAGAAGAATAGTTAAAAGAGCGAGATATTAATAACTTTATCGCTATAGAAATTTCCTTTTTATATATAGCTATCTCGCTAATTAATACTATAATTTCTATCGAAGTTCCTAGTAGCTCTTCTTAGTAGCCGCTAATACTAGATTTATCTCCTTCGGTCTGAATCCTTAGCGATTTATATTTAGATAAATCTAAACGAATTATAAGATTCCTAATCTCGTTCCATTACCTACTAGAAATATCTCGGAGCGAATTCTCTATATTTAAGAAGAAAGCGCTAAAGTTTATAGTGTAAGATAGCTACTTATTTTACCGCGGTTATAGTAGAGATCTAATTATATAACGCGTTCTAGATAGGAAGGAGGATTAGTAATAGGTAATACGCGGTATATACAATAAGCTTAGGTATAAGGGACGTAAGGCTATATATAATTTACTTACGAAACGCTACTACTAATAAGGTCTTTATAAAGAAGTAGCGAAATTCGTCTACTACTATCCGTAATACTAATTAAGGGATCTAGGGTAATTATCTAAGCCTACTACGCCTATACGCCCGTTACGACTATAGGAGAAATAGTTTATTAATATAATACCGGTCCCTAAGGAAAGAGGTAAGAAAGTACTAGTATAGGCGAGAGATTTAGTAAGCGGCTAGTTAGAAGTAAGAGCGTTAAAGGAAGCGAACTCTAGGACTATTTTATAATTTATTTAGGAAGATATTATTTATAGATATAGTATTCCTTATAAAATTATTATCGACTTCGGCCCTAAGATACGTTCCGAATTAAGAGAGTTCCTTAAGAAATACGGCGTATATATTATCTTAATCTCTACCTATTACCCGTAGGTAAATAGTCTAGTAGAGCGCGTAATACGTACCCTTAAAGATACGCTATTAAAAATAACTAATAGATATTAGATAGACCCTACTAGTAAACCCTCCTCGCCCTTATAGATAACTTAGCTATCGCTAGTAATTCTTATAGACTATACTACGCTATACGCCTATATAGGTATCTCGCTGTTTCGCTTCGTTTATAGGATTAATATAGCGTTACCTATTAACCTAGAAGTACTAATATAGGCGTCTTTACTATAGGAAACGGTTAAAACACGTATAGATCTTATTATAATACGTGTGTAGTAAATTAGTAGAAGAGACTAAGATATTAAAGAAGTAATACTCTACCTATAATATCTTCGTAACCAGAATAAGGAATATTAAGATACCTATCGAAATCTAAGGATTAGTCTACTTCGCGAGAATAAGCTAGTTCTTCTATATAATATACGCCTCGAAGATAATATAACGTCGAAGAATAAGCTACGTTTTAGATAGATAGGTCCTTATAAAATCACTAAAGACTTTAATAATAGCTTATACGAAATTATTAAATTAGATAGTATAGTTTATTAGTAAATAAACCCGGAAAGCACCGCTATTAATAGTAGCTACCTAAAGCGCTTTTATTACTACGCCCTTTAAGATAATAATAGCGCTTAAGAATCTACTAGTATAGATAATAAAGACCTACCTATTACGAGGTAAAGACGCTAGGGAAGATACTAGGGAAGATCTCCCCGGAGACTAGATAAATAATATTCTCCTTACGTTATTTCTTTAATCTATTTTATCTTTCTCTCTCTTATCTCGTTCTCTTATTTTTTATCGTTTATTCTTACTTATTATTCCTTTTATAGAATCCTTCTAGAATTCACTATATTTTCTTTATTATCTTCCTAGAACTTACCGTCTTTTCTTTAATATTACCCTAGAACTTACTAGAAAGAATATTTTACGCCTTCCTTATATCCTTTAATTTTACTAATTTATTAAATCCTCGATTAGGTAAGTACTCTAACCTTATTTCTTTTACCTTACTAGCTTCTTTAATACTTATTTCGCTTATTACTCTATAAATTCTTTTATTACTTTAGCTAGGGGACGGCTAAATTTCTATCCGGGGTAGTATATATTTATTATTTCGTATAGTAAAAAGGCTATTTCTTTAATACCGAGGACCTTCTAACCTTTTATAATTTATAAAGGTTTAGGATTTTTTCTATAGAAAAGTAATAAGTTAAAAAGGAGGAATTTCCCTAGTATTACTATAAGGAGCTATATCGGTTTTCTTCTATAGAAAAACGCTAGTAATAACACTAAATTTCTTCTACAGAAAAACACTACTACTCCTCTTTCCTTACCTTATTTTATCTATTCTTATTATTTCGTTTACTCTTTCCTATTTTATTCTTTCCTATTTCTTTTAAGATATTATCGGAAAACGACGAAAACCTCCTAGTTCCGCCTAACAAAATTTAGCCCTACTTCTCTATAAAGTTTTCTATAGAAGAAATCAACGAGGAAATTAGTTCTGCGGAGTAAATTATCGCTATCCTTAAGGATTTACTAGACTATAAAATTTATAACGCTACTAAGAACTATTTCGAGGTCTTTTACGATAAGGGAAAGGAGTTCCTTAATAAAATCGGTATTAACCTATACGAATTTATGCGGGATAGAGACTACTAGTAAGGATATAATACCCTAGAAGAATTTAAATATTACTAGATACTAGTAAAGAAAGCCCTAGACCGGCGAGAACGCGATCGATAATATATTTAGTTAGTCTTTAATAACGCAATATAACTATAGCCGGAAGATGTTACGCTCAGGCACAGGGATATCAAATCAACAAGTGGTAGCATTCAACGAAGCAACTAAGCATGAGAAAGGAAGAAGGAAAGAAGGAGAGATAGCAGGAGAGCTATCTAAATAGTAGATAGATGCCTTAGGAACCAGGCATCAACTAGCAAACATGTGAATAGTAACATCACCCCCCTCTTTGAAAGGCATCGTCCTCGATGACTTAGTCTTGAGACTTCGCTTAACTTGCTGAATTTGAATTAGCCACACTGTTTGGCCATAAGAATCAGGCCGCAATTTCAATCAGAATCGGTTACTTCTGCGTCCCGAAGCATTTAATATGTATCGTTATTCTTATTGATGGCAATCCTGCTGATACCAACCGCATTAATATCCATTCGATCTTCGTGATTACTAGCGCTACTAGGCTTCTGAGTAGTATTCGAACCACTACTGCCACTATAGCTTACTAGCTGCTGCGTGATTCGAAGGAAATCAGGATAGGTACGTGGCAGATTAAGCTATTGATTAAGTCGATTGCGGAGGGTTTAATTAAGACCCTTACGGAAGGTAGAAATCTTAGTGACATCTAGCCACTCGTGACCGTAGGCTTCGTAGAGGTTTCGCTCGAATCTAGCGATATAAGCAGGGAGTGTATCGGTATCTTGCTTAATATTAAGAAGGCGATCCTCTGCTTCTTAGACCTTATTTAGGTTATCGTAGACGCGCGTGAGTTAGTTAAGGATCGTGTTATAGTCGTAGGTGCCGGAAGACTTAGCATATACGAGCTATAGCAGAACCATCGCTTGAACCTTGCTATTAAGATTAAGGTAGATATAGTAGAATTATGCTGTGGCGTCACCGATAGCTAGCCTATCGATAGCTAACTTAGCTCGAATCGCTGCATCCTACGTGTCAAATTTGACGCTAGTCCCGGTGAATTTATCTAGATCTGGAAGCGAAGGTTTCGGGCGTGAGATCCGCTTAGGCTACTGGGCTTAGAGCTATTTTACTTACACGCTAATAATATTTTAGCGGAGCGTAGTAATCTCTTGCTGAAGCAGACTGTTTTAACCGCGTAAGCCTTCGATGATATCGTTGAATTCGTTGCTGATAGCTAAGCGAAGCTAATCGAGATATTCTTGCTCCATCGTGAGGTAAAGGCGATAGGTAGAGGCAAGAAAGATAGATAGATAGCTAGTAAGAAGAATTTAGTAGGGCTACTAGCTAAGAAGATAAAAAAAAGGGGAACAAAGAAATCCTAACGGAGACTTCCTTCCGCAGCCAGCGCTGAATACAAACAGTACATAGCCCGCTTAGCGTACGCAGAACGGAAACTGCCAGAGGAATCAACTAGGTCTCTCGCCGCGGCTTACCAGGTTGATTCGATAGCAGTGGAGAAGAGATCAGGTGCCAATACTACCAAAGGCCTTTAGGGTAGGATACTTAGTTATATATTACGCTCAGGCACAGGGATATCAAATCAACAAGTGGTAGCATTCAACGAAGCAACTAAGCATAAGAAAGGAAGAAGGAAAGAAGGAGAGATAGCAGGAAAGCTATCTAAATAGTAGATGGATGCCTTAGGAACCAGGCATCAACTAGCAAACATGTGAATGGTAACAGAAGATACGTAGAAAATTATAGTATATATATAGATAAAAGCCTTCACCGAGAAAATTAGTAGATTCGTTACGGTAAAGATCTCCTTTAGAGATATATAGCGCGCGGTAAATAACGAGGTATTAAAACGCCTCGATAACGCTATATATAGCCGCGGAATAAGGAGATTAAAGATAATTATATAGGGCGATCTTACTAACGCTAGGAGATAGATAGATCTAACGCCTATTATAAAGGAATACCTTACCCGATTTAACTTAGCCCTAGACGAAGACGGATTCTACTATAAATATAGTTATAGGGTATATTATCCTTAGCCCTTACCGATTAGTATACGCGATACCCTAATACCTAATATTTTAATAAATACCGACCGACACGAAAGGCCTAAGAAGCGCTGATTCTTTAAAGATAAGGTAGAAGCGTGTAATAAGCTAGAAAGGGAGAGCAAATTAGGAAGTAAAGATAAGGGAAGTAAGGAAGACGGACTACTAGCGATACCTTCGAAGAAGCTAAAAATAGCTTTAAATCCTATACCCTACGGATATTTTATACGAAAATCGACGCTTACCGAATTCCTTTCGAAGACTAATAATATTTCCTATAAGTTAGCTTTAATAGCCTTTCGCGCTATTATACGAATAATTCAGAATAATAGTCGTCTAATTAATATTAATACCCTCTATTTAGAACACACGAAGCGACTATATAGGGTTTTATACCTATATATAAATAGTGCGTATATAGAGATAACTTACTATCTCGATATCCTTTATAGCTATAGTAATAATTAGGATATAGCTAGGAATAAATACGCTAAATAGTTTAAACTATCGTTAGTTAATAATATTATTTCTTACTTCCGATTCGAATTAAATACGCTTACGCTACTTATCGCTAACTTTAATAGCTTAATATATTTAACGATAGAAAACCTATTCCTACGCTACTTCGGCCTAACTATTAAAGCGAAGATACGCGCGCGAAGAGCGGTAAAGGCTTAGGATAAAGATAGTAGCGTAATCCTACTACTATTTAAATAGCTCGCGGAGGACTAGGATAGGTAATATCCTAATAGGTTAATAGATATAATTTATACTAAGATAAGGATATACGACTAGTATTACTATCCTTATATACGCGGCCTACGTATTAGTTAGGTAAAGAACTATTAGTATAGCCTTATTTAATAGCTTATTCGCTAGGATCCTATCTACTATATATTTTATATTTTCTTACGACCTAACTATTAGTAGAGGTTAATCTCGTTCCCTTATTATACTAAAAGTACCTACCCTAGGGAGTAGACCGCCTTCTACTATATCGATATAAATATTCCTAATCTATTAAACTCTAGACGATACACTAATATTATTTAAGGATCGGTTTCGCTTACCGACGAGGTTAACACTAACTATACTACTCTTCTACTTAGGATATACTATTATCTTAGCGATTAGTAGACCGATCTAAAAGAACAAGGATACACAAAGGACGGCCTTATCTATAAGGTTACGCGAGATATATAGACGCCTACCGATAAAGCTAAATTCGGGATTACCTAGAAATAGCAGATTTATACTACCGGCGACGTACGAATTTCGCGACTATAGCTACTATATAGCTTAACTTATCCGGCTACTAATAACCGAATTAGCGTATTACCTTAGTTTATTAGCATTTATAAAGATCTAGAGACGCTCGAATATATTAAATCTAGGATATAGACAGAATTATTAAATTATTATTAAGATTTTATATCACCGGAGAAAACGCTATCTAGCTAGTCTAGTACGAAATATAGAGATCGGTTATAATATATATTTTCGGTAATAGTCCGCCTCCCTTATTTAGGATCGGTTTCTAATACGCTTATTAGTCGGGAATAATAGAACTCTCCCTTAGTAGTAGAAGATCTAGATATCCTATTTAGAGATAATATCGAGGCTATATAAGATATAAGATTGAAAAGAGATGCAAAGAACTATAACATGAGAAGACATAAGAAGAATAAACATGCATTAAAATAAAGCTAATAGGGCCTGTAGGTAACTATATGGCCCAGTGGAATGCAGATGGATTTCTTCTGCAGAATAAATCAGGATGCCTGAAAAATCAGGCAACAACGGCTATCGAAGAACATCAAAATACTAGCTACATGCAAAAGCCGATTGCAGGAAGAATAAGATACTACTGCTACCGGATACAATAATAGTACTATGAAATACTACCATCAGATGCAACGAATTACCACCGCATGCGGCATACAAGAAATAAACCGAATGCAGCCAATAACTACTACCGCATACAGACTATACAGAAAGAAGAGATCAAGAAGATAAATACCATAAAGATATCCTAGCTAAGTAACGATAACAATTCATGCATCTCATCTTCTACTATCCAGTAGGACTTCGTCTTTCCCATTGCTCCTGCGAGCCACTTCCTATTCGTAACCCTTAGCTTACTAAGAGGCTACCTTCTAACGTAATCCACAGCCGATCTGGCCACACAGCCGTCCTGGCCACCCCATCTAAAATCTCACATTCCTACCACCCTACCTAATTCAACTATCTACTATGCCACCAATTCGTACCGAATCTTCGCATAAATTGGCTAATGAAGAGGGCAAGATCCTATTAGCCCTTTCCGATTTAAAAGCCGGCCGCGTTAACTCTATTCGCGCGGCAGCGAAGCTATACGCAATACCCCGTTCTACCTTGTAGACACGCGTCTATGGCTAGATCCCACGCGCTGATAAACGACTATCTGGCTATAAATTGACCCAAATAGAAGAAGATTCGCTTGTTGAATGGATAATCTCTATAGATACGCGTGGGGCAGCGCCTAGGCCCGCTACTATAGGAGAAATGGCTAATATCCTACTAGCTGCGCGTGGACTAGGCCCTTCGCCTACTGTTAGTATTAATTGGCCATCAAACTTTATTAAGCGCCGCGATAAGCTTCGTACACGATTCTCGAAGCGATATAACTACCAACGGGCCCTTAATGAAGACCTAAAATCGCTACGAGAGTGGTTTACGACCGTACAACGCGTTATCGATGAGAACGGTATTTAACCGGAGGATATCTACAACTTCGATAAGACAGGATTTGTAATGGGCCTTATATCTTCGCAGAAGGTAGTTACTAGGGCTGAATACTACGGTCGGAGATCGGTTCTATAACTAGGAAATCGTGAATAGGTTACTGCTATCGAATCAATCTGCGTAGATAGCTATTCGCTACCGCTATACGTGATCTTTAAGGGTAAGGTTGCCCTTGCTGGTTGGTTCGATAACCTACCGAAAGACTGGCGATTTAAGGTCTCGGATAATAGCTAGACTACTGATAAGATTGGTCTACGCTGGCTACAAAAGCTCTTTATCCTATCGACGAATTCGCGCGTACGTGGCCGGTTTTGCTTATTGATCCTCGACGGTTATAGTAGCCATCTTACGCCTTAATTCGACCGAATCTACGCAGAAAACGATATTATACCGCTTTGTATACCTGCGTATTCGTCTCATCTACTACAACCACTAGATATTAGGTGTTTTGTAGTGCTTAAGCGCGCGTACGGTCGCTTCGTAAGCGATCTTGCCCGTGTGGGATATAACTATATCGACAAATTCGATTTCTTAGATAACTACTAACGCGCGCGGCTAGAAGCCTTTTAACCGAACACTATTTGTAATAGCTTTATAGCTACTGGTCTCGTACTAATTGATGCAGAGAGAGTGCTTTCTAAGCTTAATATCTCTCTTCGAACGCTAACACCACTAAGTAGCCGACTAAGCAGCAGATCTAGCTAATTCACACTAAAGACGCCTAAGATAGTCGTCCAATTACACAAGCAAGTATCCTTGCTTAGGAAATCACTAAGGCAACAGTTAAAGAGCCCTCCTACCTCATTAAAGGTTATGCTAGATCAGCTTATTAAAGGGTGCGAGATAGTGATACATAGCGCAGTCCTTCTTAGCCAGGAGAACGCTAATCTACGCGCAGCTAACGAGAAGAAACGCCAGAAACGTAATCGGTCTACTAGGAAGATACCCTACGAAGAGGGTTTGACCGTCGAGGAAGGCCTAGAGCTAGTTGAACAGCTAAACCAGCCTGTTGAAGGGGATGAGATAGAATCGCATGCGCTGGGCGAATTACCTAGTCAGGTAAATCCACCACCTACTAGGGCCCCGCCTAGGTGTAGTGGGTGCAGGGAAATTGGCCACAGGATTAATACATGTAAAAATCGCTTTATCTAGTTAAATCAATGGGTGTCGGTTGAGATAATCGATTTTAAAATTTGAGAATGTGGTTAGGTGGCCAGGACGGCTGTGTGGCCAGATCGGCTGTGGATTACGTTAATACGTCACCGCGTAGAGGAATAAGGCTAGAGAGCGTTATAAAAAGGCCTTTTAGATACTTATCCGAACTAAGAAGTCTATATTTAGCTATAACTTATTCTTTACGCGATTAGAATAAGATCTCTCCGTTATACTGAGCTTTTATAATCCTTTAGGTACTATCGGTAGCGAGGAGGAGGAACTAAATAAGGTAGAAAATGCTAAAATTATTACTACGGTATAATTTTTGTTTATTATTTTTTTTGTTATTTACTCTTATATTTAGCTAAGGGACAGCCAAATTTCTGTCTAGGGTAGTATATAGTAGAGGGTTTAGTTATACTTTAATTCTTAATACTTTAGTTAGATTTATAGAACTCGATAGCAGGAGATTAAGAAGGAACCTTATTTAGATAGTTTATATATATTTCTATTTCGTATTCAAAAAGGGGAACTTAGAGGTTTTAGGAAGACATCTATCTTAACATCTTCAATAAAACTTATTAGGTTTTACACGATCTTCTATTATATTACAAAAGACTCTTCTCTTTTCTTCTTCCTTAGTCTTCCACGATTCCGCGAGCCTATTATCCTTTTATAAGGATGCATGCTTATATTGTCCTTTTATCTAGCTTCCATTAGGTAACGCGCTGGTATGGTTTGTTTATTTTCTCGTGCCTCGACCTATCTGTCTCCGAGCAGACTGCCTTGAGCATTTCCCCAGTTTCAATAGTAAGCCAGCGAGTTACTCGAGAGAGCTAGCTAATCTAACGGTAGGATAGAGCCCTAGTGGGTCTCTACCATTAGTTCTTTATTTACTATATACGGGCGTAGTACTTTATTAAGCAAATAAAGGAACCCTTAAATATAAGAACGAAGCGGAAAAGTGCTACCTCCCTATTACCCCTAAGTTTTGTGACTCTCGCTAACCCCTACGATAATTTTCTCGGGTAGAGCCTAGTTATAGCCTTCACTTAGTGTTCACTCTAGATATTACGCCTAATCTAAAATAGGGAAGACTAAGACCTTATGTACCCTCCTTCCGGTAACAAATAAGTATATAACGAAGTCCTCGAAAGCTAGCCTAGCTAAAGCTATAAGAAGTAATATTTCTTTTACTTATATAGAGTGTTAGAGAAAGAAGGCTAAGGTCTAATTCCCGATAGAAAAACTTACTAAGTCTAACAGTAGAGCTAATATTATATCCTAGAGGTAGTACTCTAGAACGACGCCGTGTATAAGATATATAACTAGTCTATAATACTATCTCTATAATTAAAAGGGTGATCGTAGACGTAAAGAGTATACGGCCGGGCTATTAAAATTTTATACTATACTTTATCGACTTACTAGTACCCTACGCTCCGTAGCTCCGGAGGAGATATTATAGTTAGTCTAGTAGATTTAAAGCTTACTAATAGATTAAGATACAGTCGATTACCTTATTTAGGTTTTAGAATAATATATACGGACTAACTTCTATAACGATAAGGGAATCCGGTAGCTCTGCCTATTAAGTTCTAAATAATGCCTCGCTAAACAGAATATTAGTTAAGTACGGTGTATAGTATCTATAATAAAGTTATTAGCTAAGTTTATAACTTCAGCATTACCTATATTCTCGCGCTTCCTAGTAGAGATATAGCTAAATCCGAAGACTCATCGGTCTTATTACTAAATTCACTATAGGCGCGCTATACGGGCTATCTAATATAACGAACGGCTATAAGGCTACAGTAGGCCCTAATAAGGCTCTAAGTTCGTTAAAGAAGTAACATAAGATATATATACGTACACTAATATATAGTTATTATATACTATATATTGTTCGCGAGGGGTTAGTATAAATAAAACCTTTTATCTATCTATACTACACTATACTAACGGTATTATATAATTAGGGTATTATATTATACATTAGAATAGTTTAATATTATTCGGTGTATCTAGTGTTAATAAGTACTATATCTTTTAACGGTGTAGGGTCTCCTAGATATTTCGAAGCCTCGTTTTTCTAAGAAAGCTAAGGAATCGGTAGGACGATTTGCTATCTTGCAGATAATATAGTACTTTACGGAAAAAGGGGAGCGAGGGCCCCTAGACACTTCAAAGCCTTTTAACTATATTGTAATATTTATTGGACTGTAATCGACAGAACAGAAGTGAAATTAAAAACCGTGAGGCAACAATAATTCCAGACTAACAAACGTATATCCAAACCCGGTGTTAGGTAGTATTCTCTTCTCCCCTCATAGACAGACGCACGCCGATATAGAAGCCGTAGTATCCGGCGTACTACCTGAGACTATAGTAGAGGAAGAGATAGTGCTCGAGGAAGGGAGTATTGCCGTAGTTAAGGCTATCGCCGTGGAAGATGAACTAATAGTAGTCGTTAACCTATAATCAGACGCATTGCACTAACTACCGGCCCGAAGTCCGTTATTCAAAGTGCATCCTAACTTATCACCAATTTAATTAAAAAAGGTGACTTCACCGGTCTAATTAATAGTTATCTAGGTAATATTTTTGCCGTCTTTAGTTCTATACGCTCCTATATTAAGAATAGTGAAGTCCTTACGTATACCGTAACACGCTAGGAAGTATAGGCAAAGCGCCTGTAAATTAAGTGGCTTAATTCATCAGAAATGCCTACTGATAGTCTGACTAAGCTATTAACGCGTGTGAAGCATAAAGCTTTTATACGCCAGATCGGGATAGAACTAGTACTATCGAAGATCACCGTTTCGTCTAGTCCTCTAGTAAATTCGCTAAAGAACTAAGGGGGTGTGTTAGCCGGTGAGGTCTCTGGTCAGATGACCTCGTTGGTGGCCTGAGCCGTTAGGCTATCATCTCTTCGTCAGCAGCTAAGGCCTTAGCCTGATTGCTGCCTGATTCCTTAGGCACCCTGTTTTATTCTGCAGAAAAGATCTATCACTTCCCTTCTGCAGAAGAACCCTATCTTTATATGTTAATCTTCAATAGATTCGTCCTTACCGCTCCTTGAAGCAACAATATCGGATGCAATATCTAACTTCCCCGGCGTATTCATCTGATGTATTTGCTTATTGCGGACCCCTCTGGTCCGAAACTTCTTCATGTTGACTTGAATCCTGTGTTAATCCTTACACTGTCATGTTAGCTATAAATATGGCTATCTTTTGCATGTTATCAAGTCAGTTAGTTGAATCTTAGTTGAATCTTAGTTGAATCTCAGTCAACCTCTCAAGATCTCTACTCATTTAAGTCCTTCTTATCTTAAGTCTTACTTTGCTGGCTGCCAGACCGCCTGGAGCCATTCGTCTTATCTTCTATCTTTGGGTGAAATCTTCACGCCTTAGAACCCTATATGCTGACTGCCAGCACGTATCTACGTCACGTGGCACTGGCAACTCAGCGGACTTCAGCGCTTCAGCTAACTTCCCTGAGGCAACATCACGAAGTCTGATAGCTCATTAGCGCTATCTTATATCATTTCTAACGTTCTTCTAATCTTAACGTCTAAAGGTGAGTCTTAACGAATATGGTAATTGGTTGTTTGAAACTAATAATTTCTAGAATAAAGGGAACTGTGTGCTGGTCATATGTATCGTGCCTAGTGTTAGGAAACCAAAAGTTGGATATCAAACTTATCCTATATAACCCGGGATCCTCTTTCACAGTCTTATAGTCCTATATCCTCCCTACTAAGCGCCGGATTAATATATATATAATCTATCAATCTTGTTTGGTAGCTACGGGATACGGCTTATTTGAGGAAGAGATAGAAATGATCTTCAAAATAAAGAATCTATAGATCTTCCTTAAAAGGAAAGCCGTGTAGGCTAAGCAAGAATAGAAATTTTGGGTCTATATCTAGGAGTTCCAGGAGATCCAAAAGTCCGTGAGAGAGAACGAACGAATACTTCTCTATCTCTCTGGTAGTGCCGTATTACCGCCTGCAAAAAACTAAGGAAATCGGAGATAAAGTACAGAGGTCGGTCAAAAGACAGCAGGATAAGGGATTTAGTATTAGCAGATCAATTAGCCCCCGAATAAACTTTACTTAGATATTAAGTTTCCTTAAACCTATAGACTTTACAATAGAAACTAATTAATACTAAAACAATCTCATATATATTCGATATAATCACAAATACTAGGCTAGCGAAACGTTACCTAAGTTATCTATATTACAACATTGTATTTCTATGGAATAGGAATGAGCCTCAGGAAGGCTCCTCAACTACAGGCTCTCCCTTTGATCCAGGGAAGTAATCACGACTTTAACATGACTAGAGAAAAGGAAATTGTAGCATTTGCCAACCAGACAAGGCAAGCAACAGAATACAGCCCATAGAAACTAACACCAGTAAAGCTGAGATATGATGCAGAGCCCGGGGGATGATGCTGATAGGTGTCCCCATATTTTCTTGCTTCGGCTCCTGAATAGCTGTAGCTTGCGAAATTGGCGATATATCGGTGGTTATTTTGCTTCCTATAATGCTTGGTAAAGATGAAGGAGCAAAAATTGTCTCTTTAGTCATCGGAACAACCGGTATAGTCATCCAATTCAAGTCTTTTAGTGCTAGTGTGGCCTGCACGGAAATCGTTTGTGTCACTTGACACGACGCATAAGTTGTTCCAATAATTTGGCAAGATAAAGATGCCGTGCTACAGTATATCATTGGCATTACTGTTATTACCTACTATAATAACTTTGCTTCACGGTTTAAAGACAGGGCGATTAATGTGTTACGCGGTGCCTGCTAGTTACTGTGAGTAGAGCTACCTTAGGGCTATACTTACCTAGTTCTACTACGGATCCTAAGAGTATCTCGCAACCGTACCGTTGCTATGCTAAGCCTTACACGGACTCGGGTCCTATTGAGTATCTTGCAGGACGTGCTAGTCGTGCGCGCTAAGTAAGTTAGTCACTAAGTGTTGCCACGAAGTGAGCTCCCCTACTTATAGGTTGGGTTTATCTTGAAGGTGAACCGTAGAGTACAGAGTCCGAAAGGTAGTAACTAAGTAACAATATACAATAGAGTCCTAGTACCTTGAGTGATTGATCGCGAAGAACTAAATACATGCTAATAAACGAGTGTCATAGAAAACCATGGTTTGGTGTTTTTACTGGCCAACTTGCTCTCCAACACTTGAAACCCCATTTTCATGAATAATACCACTCAGGATTGCACCATTGTCTGTGGAAGGGGCTGCTTGACCTTATGCTTGCTTAACAAAACGTAGCATTCCAGCCAGGATTGCTGAGACATAGACTGGTGAAGTTTGATACCCCAGCGCTATCCGCGACTTCGCAATAGTGTTCAGCTGCCCACACGCACAAACACATCCCCCAAGGTGGGTTAATTTCATTGCAGATTGAAGAGGTCATATTGTAGTCACCCGATACAGACCCGTTGGGATTCTTGCATCTCATAGCAGTTTGACTACAGGCAGAAACAGAGCCTGCAAGCGCCATCATAATAGGTAGAAGCTTCATGATGATTGAAGATAGTAGTAAGAGTATAACCTGGTAAATTAGAAGATAATGGCACTGGTTTCACTTGTGCTGTGTAAGTGTAAAATTTGTAGACTGAATCTGGATTAGTAGCTGAAAATGGTGGGAAAATTCGGCATACTTATATTCTAGACCATGACAGACATTTTTATTGGCAACATTAATCATTTAGGAAGCTTCTACGTCATTTGTCGTATATGAAGAATCCGACCAAGTCTAAACATATTCTGGACTCTAGTCGACATCCTTTTCTGTCCGTTTGCAATGATTCTATAAGACCTAGAACATCAGCATTCTTGGTAGGTATCCTATGCTTAACATAAAAAACGTCAATGATCAAGTATACGACGTGTACGCTGTTAAGCTGACGTCATACATAACTCATAGATGAACGTAGTACATATGAGCTCATCTTTGAGGAAATTGACTGCCAGCTCTTTTATGGTGTGCAAAGGCTAATCTAGGTTGGCACTGGATTTCCCAATTGAAACGTTAGTATGTCCCATGGTGCACATTGTATTGGCAACAGATTTGCTTGGATGTCAGCCTGACAATGGTTTGGTCAGATTTGTATTTCATTCTAGACGTCATATTTCTTGAACTTCACATGACAGAGACGGGGGCTGTACCGCAAGGATTGGTGGACCCTATTTTGAGCCAAACATCAACCTTAATTTATCTACGGTTGATGATTTCTTTAAAGCACATACTCCAGCTCCGCTCCTCATTCCACAGTCCAGGCTGCGGCACATCCGCTTGTTAGGTAATTTTGGGTCTTAGCAGTCTAGTTACGGGTATTCATTTTGTAAGATCTTGTAATATGTAATGGCCAATATGTTAACTTATTTTGTTTTTATTCAAAAGTTGATTATTTAATTTTATATTAGCCATACATAGCTATAGATAACTTAAAGATTTAAAAAGGGTTAAAAATACCTAGGTTATTGCTAGGTTTTTTGGGGTTTTTGGGTTAATACTGTATGGTATAATAGATTGGTAAGCGAGCCCCCGGCGAGGAGGGCCATGGCTGCTTTTAAATTGACTGGTTGATTTCGTGGCTCTCTTTAACAGTTTTCTTTACCTCTGTTCCTTGGTTTTCTTAAGGGAGTTTCTTACTATTACGGTATCTTCCTGCGAAGCTTATCGTCGGAACGCGGGCGGTATATGGTTACGCGGAAACCGGAGATACTAGTCATCTCCCACTTAGATTAGGTATAGATTTAAGCCTATCGAAATTGCTATTAAGGGGCCTAATACACACTTAGACCTGTTTAATTCCTTCTATATTTCCTTCTGGTACCGGCGGGCCTACTAGGGATTAGTGACTTTTCGATGGGGACTCTACGGCGAATGAACGCCGCTTCGCTATTGAACATCCGCGTGCCATGACATATCCACAATTCTCTGTGGTTCGTACAATCTATCTGGGCTGTAAAAGGGTGCCAAGGGGACTAAATGTTTTCACATTTAGGTGACTAGAGCCCTAAGCCGTCGACGTCTGTCAATACCACTCAATATGGGTCTTTCTGGACGGTTTGGGAGCTCTCACAGTGCACCTGCGTGGATTCTGGTTACACCATTGCATATGCTCTGCGCAGATAGCTGTCGCTTCCTAACACCACCGGTGATACGTTCTATATCAATGGTGTCCGTCGTCGCGAAGATTTCGTAGAATCGTTGTAGAGGTGACTGGAGTTTATGCGACAACGCACGTGGTGACTGCAAACTTGACTTGCTGTGTTTATACCGCTGTTGAATACTCGTGTCGCTAATTTCTTTACTAATGGCTCTCATTAATCAAACATTCTCCTAGCTTTTGAAGGCATGCCGGACAGTGTGCAGGACGGCAGAGCAATTATCACCGGGAGCGGCGCCCTCAGATGCTCAAGCACACCACGAAGACTCATCAACCGCCACATGTGCAGGTTTCATTCGCGACGTTCTATTATAGCCGTTCCGGCATATTGCCATGGTCAGGGTACAGATCACAAATACGTTCAGGAGAATATCGGATTTGTTACGTCTGGACATCAAGAAGCCGAAATCATGTCAGACGAGATCTTGCATGTCTCTCTAGAGCACCGGATCTCTAATGCTCTCTAAAAGCGATAAATTCAGAATTCTGAGGGCGCTTTGTAGCCCTCATTTCCATTTAAGTTGCGAAGGAAGCGGCCAGGAATGTGAGAATTAGTGTAACTTGGAGTTTTTGTGTTGGGGGGGGGGGGGGGCGGAGCGGAATCGATGACGAAAGTAGTACCGCAGGTAGAACCACTTAAGCCTTGGCAACTCCCTCCCAAGCAGGACCATCCAAATACGAACTCCATGCATGCTTGGCAAGAACAGTCTCCGCGCGCAAATTACGACTGCTGCTTTCCTCTGACCGCAAACCTTCCTTTCATTTGTTTGGTTTGGTATTCTGTCTTACTTGGCGACCATACACTACCATGGTAGTGTTGATTGCACTACAGTAACAGCGCGGAAAACGGTGTTCTCAGTACCCAGAACCGCTACTTTATGCTCATTCTGATTGACCCTTTTGTGTGGTCGCAACGTATGCAGTTTACATTGTCCAGCATCATCACTCCAATTTCCAATATTGGGCGAAACTCGAAAGTTGCAAGGCTAAACACAAGGCCCAGACTGAGCACGCATCGATCAAGAAGTTCTGAACCTCTTGTCTCTCATATCTGTGCGGAGGGTGATGGGTGAAAGGGATAGGGTAGCGGGGTTCGCTTACTGGGCACCGGCACCCCGCTCCTGTTACTGCAGGGGCCAAGGATTGCCAAGCCTTGGAGACCGGGAGCGGGATTTGCCACCCATTATGATGCTTTCTTTCTCGCTTGCTAATCTCATTGATCCAGCCAGCATGCGATAAATCTGGCCGGCATTTTCATTACCACTGAAAAACATGGACACCACTTGGCCAATTCCCCCCCGGCCAACCAATAAATTTGTTCGTAATCCTGGGCGTGGGTCATGGTTCCAGGTTGACCCGTAACCCCGATTATCTATGGCGCCCCTCAATAAAAAAAAAAAAGGCCATCGCGAAGGTCAACAGACCATAACGCCATGCGGAAGTCCCAGTGTGATCGGGGGAACAAAACGAGGCGGTAAAATCCGATAGAGCAGTCCTTGGCGCATAAAGTTTCAATATCTTTGGCCCGATTGCAGTCATTGGATCCATCTCTGCCATCAGGTTTCGGCTGAAAGTCATGGCACCAAGCCAAATTCTTGCCTTATCCGACAACGGCCTCTGGCTTTGGCGGCGATCTATTTACCGTGCTGGTGCGCCAAGACTAACCTGTGGAGTGTATATAACCGACGCATTTACCCCCTTTGCTTCCAGCCCAGAGCCATATTATGTTCAACTTCTGACAAGTGATTGTTCCAAAAAAGATCTATGCTTCAAATAAGTGCGATTATATACACATCCGAGCACTATCTCCAATGCCGAAGCACAACATCCGTGGGTCGGGCGGCAGCCCACTTGGTCGTCCGGCTCACTCGCTAACTTGCGAAGCCGTGGTCAAGGAACTCAACACCGGGTTGGATGAAGGTCTCACCCCTGACGAAGCTAGTCGTCGTCTCCAGCAATACGGTCCGAATAAACTTGACGAAGGCGAAGGCGTGTCGATAATCAAGATTCTCATTCGTCAGGTGGCTAACGCAATGATGCTAGTAAGAAACCTCCTCTCTTTTACGAGATAGATGCCTGGAATTCCCTGAAATCTTTCCGAACCGGATCCTAATTTACTACTACAGGTGCTGATCCTGGCCATGGCGGTCAGTTTCGGAATCCAGTCGTGGATCGAGGGTGGAGTGATCTGCGCTGTCATCGTCTTGAATATTGGTGTTGGATTTTTCCAAGAGTACGCCGCAGAAAAAACTATGGAGTCGTTACATTCACTATCATCGCCGACGGGAACTGTCTCGAGAGGTGGACAAACGTTCTCGGTACCGTCGTCAGAGATCGTACCAGGTGACATGGTCGAGTTGAGGACAGGGGATGTTGTTCCAGCGGATATCCGGTGAGTCTGTTGTAACGATCCATCGGCGCTCTTAGGATAGCTGAGCGATTTATGGCTTTTTACTTACAATGTTAGGCTGGTTGAGGCTGTTAATTTCGAAACCGACGAGGCTC
The DNA here is from genome assembly GCA_027569415.1 of Penicillium janthinellum. Lineage (NCBI taxonomy): Eukaryota > Fungi > Ascomycota > Eurotiomycetes > Eurotiales > Aspergillaceae > Penicillium > Penicillium janthinellum. Next base: position 184,731 of record JAPDFA010000038.1, read on the forward strand.
TCCTGACCGGCGAGTCACTTCCCGTCCAGAAGGAGTGCGACTCGATCTTCAAAGAGGATACCGGTCCTGGAGATCGTCTCAATATCGCTTTTAGCTCGAGTACCGTCACTCGTGGTCGTGGCCGTGGTGTCGTCATCAGTACCGGCATGTTCACAGAAATCGGTTCCATTGCCCTTGCATTGAGATCCAGCGATAGCAAGCGTCGTCCCGTTAAGCGTGGTCCTAGTGGCGAGGTCAGAAAACGATGGTTTGTTCAGGCCTGGACTCTTACTGGGACGGATGCCGTGGGACGTTTCCTTGGTGTTAATGTTGGAACACCCTTACAAAAGAAGCTGTCAAAGCTGGCCTGCTTACTATTTGGAGTTGCTATTGTCTTTGCGATCGTTTGTATGGCTGCAAACCTCTTCAGCAGCAATACCGAAGTCATCATGTATGCTGTTGCAACTGGTATTAGCATGATTCCAGCGTGCCTAGTGGTCGTACTTACCATCACTATGGCAGTTGGTACTAAGCGCATGGTCCAGCGGAATGTAATTGTTCGCAAATTAGACTCGTTGGAAGCACTCGGCGCCGTCACAGATATCTGCTCGGACAAGACCGGTACTTTGACTCAGGGCAAGATGGTGGTGAAAAAGGCATGGATCCCGTCCCGAGGGACCTACTCCGTGGGCACGTCTAACGAGCCTTTCAATCCCACCGTTGGAGACGTCACCTTCACAACTTTACCTCCTATGCAATTTGATGGTGAGAAGGAAGGTTCTGCTACGGAAAACCCAGAAAGTTTGGTTTCAGAGAATCGCCAGCTTGAGGACTTTCTGGATGTCGCCTCTATGGCTAATTTGTCTCATGTGTACAAATCTGAAGCCGGCGAATGGAACGCTCGAGGTGAACCTACCGAAATTGCCATTCAAGTCTTTGCGTCGAGATTTAACTGGAACCGCGACCGCTGGACTAAAGGCCATGGAGCAGTGTGGCACCAGAAGGCTGAGTTTCCATTTGACTCGACCGTCAAGAAAATGTCCGTGATATTCAACAAAGTCACTGCAGAAGGCAACCGCACAATGGTGTTTACCAAAGGTGCTGTCGAGCGTGTCACCGATTCATGCACGTCGGTAATTTGGGACCATAATTCATCTACCCCTGTGCCAATGACCGACGATCATCGCGACAAGATTCTTCAAAACATGGAGGAACTCGCTAAGATGGGGCTTCGGGTATTGGCTCTGGCTCATCGACCATATACTGAGCAAGCGCAGCTGCTTGAAGGTTCAGACCTGGAACGTGAAGATGTAGAGAAAGATCTTTGCTTCCTAGGTTTGATTGGCCTATATGATCTGCCGCGTCCTGAAACAGCGGGCTCGATACAGGCCTGCTATCGAGCCGGTATTACTGTCCACATGGTTACTGGAGATCACCCAGGCACGGCCACAGCGATTGCACAACAAGTGGGAATCCTTCCTGCGGATTTCAGTACTGTGGCTGCTGATGTCGCGAACGCCATGGTCATGACTGCTAGTCAATTCGACAAACTCACCGATGAGCAAGTAGATGCGCTTCCGACTCTGCCTCTGGTTATTGCACGCTGTGCTCCGCAGACCAAGGTTCGCATGATCGACGCCCTTCATCGTCGCGGTCGCTTTGCGGCGATGACAGGAGACGGGGTGAATGATTCTCCTTCGCTCAAGCATGCAGATGTTGGTATCGCTATGGGACAAGCAGGCTCGGATGTGGCCAAAGACGCCTCTGACATTATCCTCACGGATGACAACTTTGCCTCAATCCTGAATGCGGTCGAAGAAGGCCGTCGTATCTTTGATAATATTCAGAAGTTCGTGCTTCATCTACTATCCGAGAACATCGCCCAGGCTTGTACCTTGCTCATTGGGTTGGCTTTCAAAGACGCTGATAACCAATCCGTTTTCCCTCTATCACCCGTGGAAATTCTCTGGGTTATCATGATTACATCGGGCATGCCTGACATGGGTCTTGGAATGGAGGTAGCTGCCCCGGACATCATGGATCGTCCTCCCCAAAGTAAGCAAGGAATATTCACCTGGGAGGTGATTGTGGACATTCTGGTATATGGAGTCTGGACCGCGGCACTCTGCCTCGCAGCATTCTCCATCCGCATGTGGGGATTCGGCGACGGCAATCTAGCGCGCGGCTGCAACCAGGCGTGGTCGGAAGAGATCAGGGACTTGAACTGGTCTTCCGAGCACGAGCCACCACATTCGTTTGTTTGACTTGGTTTGCGCTATTCCTGGCCTGGGAAATGGTCAATTTGCGTCGGTCATTTTTCCGCATGCAGCCAAAATCAACAAACTACTTTACTCAGTGGATGTACGATGTCTGGCGGAACAAGTTCCTTTTCTGGTCTATCATGGCGGGGTGGATTACCATGTTTCCTATCCTCTACATCCCGGTGCTGAACGACGTCGTTTTCAAACACAAGCCCATCACATGGGAATGGGGCATCGTCGCAGTCGAGGCCGTGCTGTTCTTCATGGGAGTTGAAGCCTGGAAATGGGCCAAGCGAATTTCTTATCGTCGTGAAGCCAGAAAGCGTCCGATTTCGAGTCCGTTGCGAAACCTGCCGGAGCAACCTTAACTAATGTTTTTCCTGTCCCGACATTACGTGGGGTCAGGGCCAAGCCATCGTTTGTTTATGGAGCACACTCCATAAACAAGCACACATCACGAGAACAGATTGACAAGGTGCTGCAGCCTCGACGTGCTCAGGATGTGAGGGCGTAGGCCAATATACTTCTGCAAAGACCTTGAGAACGGGGCCCGTCTAGGGGGGAACGGGATGGCCTCCTCCGGCCACTCATACCAAATCAGGGGCAGACCAGTGGCACAGCCATTGACAGAGAGAGAACCCTCGGGCAAAGATGGGCAAGAATATATGTTTGGCGGAGCTGGGGACTCAGAGTGGTGAGTTGGGAGTCATGAAGACTGTAGAGAGGGGCTGATCAATTGAATGATCGATCAAGGGGTTCGTGTTAATTCGGCTTGCGGCGCTCATTGAACACTTCCATCTGCGCGGTACAGCCATTGCTTAACCCTGAGCTGTAATTCCGCAAAGACAAGGGGGGCAGATTATATGAAGTGATAGGATTGACCTGAATCGACAATAGCGAGAAATCACTTAAATTAAAATATTGTAGAAAAAGGTATATTTGTTGCCAAGCGCGAAAATATACTTTCTTTAGAAAATCAAGGACCAGTCCACTACTCAAGATCCACATCCCTATGCACTGACAGTGTTCCCGGCGATCTCCTCATAGTCCTTCAAAGCTGCTAAATTATCGCCAGCCTCGGAAAAGCCGCCATTCACTATCAACTCACCCACGTACCAGTGGGCAAAAGCACAATTTAAATTCATACGGTGGAACTTGTAGCCAGGACATGCCCGGTGACCGAGCACTCCACAGAAGCAAGCTCGCTGTCAGGTACGCTCATAGGCGCTTGGTACGTCATGCCGAGCTTAAAGCCTGTTGGAAGCCACTCAAGCATGTTGAAAGGGCCTTTGGCTTTGCTACCAGCTGGCTACAGCCTGGGTGCAGTTGTGGGGCATGAGGCCACCGCGGTCAAGCAGAGTAATAGCCAAGTACTTACCATTGTGGGTTGCAGACGACTATCTGGTTTAGGGGCTCGAAGGCTGGCGAAAAATTAGTAAGAAATAGTATTAGAATAAATGAAAGCAGGTACACTGAAAGGTGAACTCCTCGTCCTTGAAGTTCTCGTGACTGCTGTAGATGCTGGATATGACAGGGGCATACGAAATACGTGGATAATGAGTTCGCGGAAATGACACAATATTTATCTAAAAATCATTCAACTCCATCTACCCTTCTTGCGCCAGACTCGAACATCGGACTGTGATGGTAGGTTCAATGCGGTGATGGTATTGGGGCTGTTGCGTATGGCAAGAGCGTCCCGTCGTTCACCTGGCGTTCCGCATGCAGGCGACGAACCTCTTTAGTAGCAGCACGCATAGCCTTAGCTCTCTTGACTACCGAAGTTGATGGTGGATCTATTTCGGTTATTCTCGGGTATGCGCTAAAGATAAGCAACGTTAGAATAATTCTATCCGGTCCAGCTGAGTCGTTGACAGCTTTCACAGCTATTTGTAGAATAATCTCCCTATCGATGTTCTCGTCCTTGAGCTCTTCCCTAAGAATATCATAGGCCCTACGTATTAGTGTATAGTATCTTTCCACTTTCCCTACGCTATTATAAGCCTCTACGGGAACTCCTTGACCTTGATCGATATTAAAGATGTAAGCTGCTTGAATTCTGTAGATATAAAGTTCTTCCCTATATCGTGTATAACGTAGTCTAGTGCTCCCTAGTAGGTATCGATCTAGCATACACGAAGTGTGTCCTAAGCATTACGTATAGATATACCTTTTAGGAATCTCGTAGTACTAAGTAATATAGCTATATCGATAACCCGCAAAACGGGCTTTCTTTCGAGGTACAGGATATCGATGATAACCGAGTGGTTAAACTTATAGTCATCTTTCAGAATGAATTTATATTATCTAGGGGCCTTAGCTTTTATCTAGCACTAGTAACAGAACTTCGTAAGGTAGTTAATACACTATAGATTTACCTCGTGCCCGGCGCGTTAAAGGATTCGGGTCAACCGCCGTTTTAATTAGGTATCCGAAACGTCGGTAGAGTTATCGTAGCTCCGATTCAGTGAGGTAGCTCTATACCAGTATTTCATCTAGATTATATAGCAATATCTATAGGGGTCCCCACTTTCGTATAATAGGTAATCTCTTACCTCCCCGCTCGAGCACAATTTTCTTTTTTCGGAGCTCCGCTCCTGTAGTATCCATATCCTTAAGGCATAAGAGAAATAGTGTGTTCGTAGGAAGGATTTAAAAGGTAATAGTGCTAATTAGGATGTCGATATCTGCTGTCCCTAAAGAAACTCTTAGATCCCTATCTCCAAATTTAATCTTATACTCCCTAGCCCTAGAGATATTATGACCTTGTGGTCGGGCTTGCATAATGCCTTGGATTGAGGTTCACCAGCGGACGAAACCCTAGAGGCTCCAGTATCTGGCATGATACCCTGGAAAGTGTCAGATGAATACCGGTTATCGAGTGTGAAGACTTCAATGGCCTGTCCGTTGGCTTGTCGCTGCTGAAAAATGTCGTCTTTAGTGAAGAAATGGTAGGTTGACTGGTCGTTTAAGATATACGTCGATCTGCGCCCAATTCGCACTTGCATCAATGATAACGTTTTTCTCTGTGACTTTTCATACCCCTCTCATGTCAATCGCAACCAGAGCAAAATGGATGCACCTGAGGGTCAGGGTCTCGTCCATTGCCACAAATTTATCGTTGCTCTCTGATTCCCATTATTTTCCCGACGAGCCCCATAGAAGGATTTCGGTTGACTTGGGGATAATCTTCCCACTCCAAGTGGTCGGGTGGAAGTGTCGCTGGCCACGTATTCGTCGCCGGGCTCTGGCCTTGCTCCTGCAGACTTCGAAGCGGGAATGTCTGCTCGATGCTGACCACTTCCACGCCATTTTTTCGCGCATCATGGAATATGAAGAAAGATCTCTTTGCTTACCTTCCGGTGCTGTTCCGGACGAGGACACCCTGCCTCCGGAGCATGTCCGCGTATATCATTTCTACATTGCGACCCAGCCCACAAGCGCACTTGGAGCCAGTCTTTATGCTGCTACGTTCCTCACCAAACCAAATGGCCCTGACAAGGAGTGGCACTCTCACACGGAGTATCTGGATCTCAGCATTCACCAAACCAATGAAGCCGATATGATTTCGATATCACTTCCTGGCTACAGGTCGATCGGAAGTCAGCTCGAATGTCCGCCAGTTGCGGAAGCCGGTTTACATTGACTCTCCCGTTACCTCTATCAAAAGTCGGAAGAAAATCGCGACTCTGCTTATGAGTGGAGCACTGCCAACCTTGCTGACAACGCGCGATGCTACCGGCTCTGAACACAAACCCGAAAAATAATAATCTAGTCTAGCGACTTACCTGTAGCGCAACTTGTGACCTAAACACATTCCCACTGTGTTGATCCGAGCGTGAAGCCCTAGACCACGGTTGGTCACATGCAGTCTTATTCTGAATGCGCTTGGTGGTGTTTGGCAGGTGATCGGCGTGCACTTTTGAGGGTGATTGAGCGGACAGACTATTTCCGATACCCTCCCGCTCAATCGTCGGGGTTTCCATCACGAGGACGATGACCACGAGTCTAATTGAAGTTTTAGCGGAAGCAGGGCTGGGCGTTGCTGGTTGGCCTCCTCGTACTCGCACATGCATCAAGCCCCCAACCCAACTTTGGTGGGAAAGGCCTCGCGGATGCAAGTTACCAGATGAACATACAAATGGACCTAGCCTGCTTCATATAGCAGGGTTTAAAACTAGTTCCTCTCTCCATCGAGGTCTTTATTTAACTATCGAATCTCCCTGTCTACATCATCAAGCGGAGTAAGGAACATTTGACTGCCTATGCCATCCTCGCCCGGTCTAGACTGCCAAAATTCGCGGTCGTCCTCCCGCTGTCTGCTCGCCTTTGTGCGCTATATCAATGGATTCTCCCAGTTCTAGTGAATCCAAACTTCGTTCATTTCAGATCCTGCTTGAGAAAGCTCCCATGAGTGACTTGACACCGGCTGTTGAGCTCTCAGTCCTCGAGGCACCCGTTCGGAACCCCGACCAGGAGAATGACGTGAACAGGGGAGGCCAAGGGGATCGCCCACGCAAATCTGAGGGACGCTGTGATGAAAGACGAGCCCAGGAGCAGGATGACCAAGAGCATCCAGCCACTTGGAAACTGATCCTCATTACTACTGGCTTGTGTATGGCTGTGTTTTGCATGGCATTGGTAATTCCATCATTCGCGTGTCCCTCACAAGGGTAGTGTTTCCTCACAAGACTAACTTCTATTTATTCATCGGTAGGACGAAACTATCGTGGCAACCGCCATCCCGCGCATAACTGATGAGTTTCATGCATTGGAAGATGTTGGATGGTAAGAGGCAATGAGAGCATCGCAAAGGCAACTTGCGATGATGCTACTAATCGAGAAACTTGGTCCATATAGGTACGCTGCCGCATATCTGCTCACCGTCTGCAGTTTCCAACTCGTTATCGGCAAGCTTTACGTGTTGTACGACGTGAAATCCGTGTTTCTTGGTGCGCTCGGCCTCTTCGAAATAGGATCCCTCATTTGCGGCGTTGCTCCAAGCTCCGTAGCTCTGATCATTGGCCGTGCAGTTGCTGGAATCGGCGCCGCAGGGCTGTTTTCGGGAGCTCTTCTCGTCATTGCCCAGTCGGTACCGTTGCTACAAAGACCGGCATACATCGGCTTCATCGCGCAAGCGTTGTAGGGCCACTTCTGGGTGGGGCGTTCACATCGCGGCTGACATGGCGTTGGTGCTTCTACATCAACCTCCCCTTTGGCGGCGTGACGGCTCTGTTCATTTTTTTCTTCAACTCCCATGGCAAAAGTCATGACGGTACCGACTGGAAACAGCAAATCTTCCGACTGGATCTGGAAGGCACTATTTGCCTACTCCCTGCGGTCTTGTCTTTGCTCTTAGCCTTGCAGTGGGGCGGCACGAAGTACGCGTGGTCTAACGGTCGTATCATTGCCCTCTTCGTCATCTCGGCTGTGCTAAGCATCGTCTTTGTTCTGATCCAGCGGTGGAAGGAAGAGAGAGCCACGGTCCCTCCTCGCGTTTTTCTCAATCGAAACGTGTGGGGATGCGCGGTCTTTGGGGCTTGTTTTGGGGCGTCGTTCTTTCTGCTCATCTACTATGTGAGTTACCCATGCAATTCTCATCTTCTTCCACTTCTCCATAGGGATTCATGTGATGAGACTAAGTCCTGATGCGTCTCTGCAGATGTCAATCTGGTTCCAAGCCGTCAAGGGTGTCAGCGCGTTCCATTCGGGCATCATGATTCTTCCATCAATCCTCAGTGTGGTGGTAGCGTCTATTATCGCCGGCGGCGCGACCACCGCGATCGGTTATTACACACCCTTCATCTACGTATCGTCCATCATTATGAGCGTTGGCGCTGGCCTTCTCACCACATTCACCGTCGACACCTCCTCCAGCCAGTGGACAGGATACCAAATTCTCTATGGCCTTGGGGCCGGCTTGGGAATGCAACAACCGCTCATCGCCGTTCAGGCCACCTTACCCGCACAAGACATCGCCATTGGCACCTCAGTCTTTATGTTTGCGCAGACAGCTGGCGGCGCCATCTTCATCGCTGCCGGGCAGAGTATCTTCACAAACCAGCTGGTGAAACATGTTGCCGCCGCCAACATTCCGGGGCTGGATCCAGCGCTTATCCCACTGACAGGGGCCACGCAGCTTCGGAGCCTCGTCTCGCCGCAGTACCTGCGTTTGCTCCTCGTCGCATATGAGGCTCTTGTGCAGACATGGTATGTTGTTGTTGGGATGGCGGCTGTGTCGTTTGTGGGCGCCTTCTTTTTTGAATGGAAGTCGGTCAAATGAATGAAGACCATGATGGTTTGAGGTTCCATGCTTGGCGGGCAAGGCCTGATCGGATCTGTTCCCTGGGCCGTGGTTAATGGCAAATCCAGTACGAGGGTTTGGGGGTTGCGAGAGCCCGAAGGGCAGTGGTGCTTACAATGTTCTATAAACAGCATGCATGTTCCAGGCTTGGCCCAGTGCAGTTGAATCAATTCTGCTTGAGCCGTTCACATATTATCTACTCCGCCTGGTCTGGCTTACTTGTATTGCTCCCATCATACAGTGTCTAGATTCCCAACAGTTCTGAAGTTCGAAGAAAATCTGATCCTCTTTGGTGCGGAGCCCGGACAATCCTCTCCGGTGGTCATCTCCAGCTTGTATCCACAGCGTATATGAATACTATATTACGTATGAGGATATATCGTGTTTGGCGGGAATATATTTTGAAGGTCAGTAGAAGAGACTACCTAGCAACACCCGTGGACGTATGGAGCTGGATTCGACGAATCTGATATCCATTTGCGACCTAGTACAACGTTAAAATGTAACATTTTGATCTCGTCGTGGGATGAATGCCCGAGCTACCAGAACCTAGGACGATTTCAGCTGGCAACTGGAAGAATGACCTTGTAGAGCGGGAGGAATAGGAAGTATCTCTCGTGACCGCCTCTCTGCTCCGCAAATCAATTTCCGCGTACAACCACCTAGGGCGAAGCTATAGGATGCAAATGCAGAATTATGATTGCCAAATCTATAAAAACCTCGCTGGAAGCTCATCAAGCGAATAAAGATAATAAAACAAGATAAGAATAAGAACCACATGCAAAAAAGAAATGAAAATACACAGGCCCAAAGCCCACCGTCATCACGTCGTACGCCACCATGAACCAACCAGACGCACCATCCAAGAAAATGCCAGTCACACGCGATAGCGAAGATTATTAGATAGATATACTCATCCTCAGAAGCCCCTGTGGCCAGATCGCGCACTTTACACCCGGGATTGTATATGCATGGGCATCAAATCATAAAACAGAGACAGAGACCAGGACCAGGATAGCGACGCGAGGATACAACTTAACTCAGTAGATATGAGTGCTGAGTCTACCGCGAGCGCCACTTCCAAAACTTCCACCCCGGGATACCCGTTGAACCATCGCGCAGGTAAATGCGCCAGTAGTACACCGGGATCCCCGTGATGATGAAGCAGACCACGATCAAAGTCTGAAGCGGCTCGGCGATGACCGCACGGCTCAGGAGGAACAAACTAACACAGCAGAAGATAATCGGCGTGGTGATCCACGTGCGGTAGGGACGTTCGAGGTGCGGTTCGCGAATGCGCAAGACAATCAGGCCCAGCACCGTGACGAAGTAGAATGTATACCCCGCGACGCCGTAGAAGGTGACTAGCGTGCTGAACTCGCCTACGCCAATGTAGACCATTGTCAGGGCGGCGTTAAAGGCTATGGCATTGATGGGCGTGAAGCCCAGACGGGCCTCGTCGCCGAAGACGCGCGAGAGGGACTTGCGGGCCCAGGAGCGTCGGCGGAGACGGCTGGCAGATGAGGGCGCTGGGGAGGAGTTACCGAGGCCGATGCGACCGAATAGAGAGGGGAGATAGCCTTCTTTGGCGGCGGCATAGACGAGGCGGCCGCTGGTGAAGGTGGTTGCGTTTAGGGCGCCGAAGCAGCTGGCTCCCACGACGAGGGCGAGGATCAAAGCGCCGACGGGGCCGAATACTTTGCCGCCGAATTGGACGGCAATCGTGTTGCTTGCTTCGATGGTTTCGTGGGGGAGGACCAGGAAGTACGAGACATTGGCCATGAGATAGCACAGAATGACCAACGGCATGGCCGTGTGGATCACTCGGGGTAGATCACGGTTAGGATTTTTGAATTCCCCTGTGACATAGTTTGTCTTGTAGAAACAGTATTAGCATAAGACTTGTTAACGGCTGCTCTGCGTGCTCACATTGTCCCAACCATCGAAAGCCCAGAGCCCTGCATACAATGCCACAGCGAAATCCGAGATCTCAGTATTCGTTCCCTCGAACCAGCCGTGGGTTTTCCATTCTTGATTGGCACTTCCTTTAGACGAAAGACCAGTCACAGCGACCACTATACCGGTGATTGTGACGCCAAGCAAAGCGACAAATTTGAAAAACATGAACAAATCACCGATCCGAGTTGCAATCTTGGTGGAAATGCAGTTGAACAGCGTGACGGCCAGCAAACCCCCTAGCGCAACGCCCTTGTTAATCCAGAGATTGACATGTTCCACGTCCGCGCCCACAAATGCACGAACAGTATATTCGCCAAAGATGATCGAGATGATCGCCGCCGACCCGGGTTTCAAAACCAGCACCGCGCACCACGTGAACAGGAAGCCCGGCAACTCTCCGAAGATCTTAGATAGATAAGCCTGCGCGCCCCCATTGAGAGGGATGGCTCCTCCCAGTTCCGCATAACTCGCTGCTCCAGTCCACGCCAGCAAGCCCGCCACAGCCCACACGATGAGCGCCGCGCCTGGCGACCCCGCGTTGGCATTGACCTGGCTGGGCGAGGAGAAAATGCCGGAGCCAATAATCAGCCCCACGATCAGCGACAAGCCATTCAAGTATGTCAAGGTTTTATTCTTCTCCAACGAGCCATCGGCTCCCTGCCGGTCCAGCGCCGACGGCGTCCCGAGCGGAGCGTATCCAGCTTGTGTTTGCGACAATGGGAACAGGTTGCGGCCAAAGTCAAAGGCAGAGGAAATCGAGTAGGAGCGTAAGGGGCGCTGGCGGCCTGATTCTAAGTAGATGTCGCCCTCCTCACCGGCGAGGGGGTCTTCGTCTTCGAGGGAGAGCTTGCGCGAGGAGGAGATTCCATCGGGGGAGGAGGAGCGCGAGGAACCACCGACGGAGACGGGCGACGAGGAAGCGAGTGAGGCGAGCTCGAGCGAGTCTCGAGGGGCGGCTAAGTTGCCATTTCGAGAGTCGTGGGTGAATGCGCTGTTCGACATCCTCCTTTGTTCCTTGTAGTCGTTGCGTTGAATCCGGAGAGGGTCGTGGGACGCGGAGACAAAGCTCTCGAGGCGGAGGATCGAGTCGAGTAGTGCAAGAAAGAGTGTTGGTGTCAAGAGTCGCCGACTAGACTCTCCATTCTCTTTGAGAAACACCAGCGACAAAGAACAAGCAGGGTGAAAGAGTGTTTCTCTGTGGGTTTCGTAGATCGACGTGCACAGGTGCACGCACTTTGGCCAAGGGGGGGAAAAGCAGTTTACTTCCAGCGTCGATCGCCCAATCGGCTTTCCGTCTGCAACAAACCCAATTTCCCCGCGGTTCACCTTCTCGACGATGCGCCTTTGATAACAACCTGTCCACTGTCTCGTCCTCCCCATGAGATCGTCTATATCCTCCCTACGCTGCCGGTGCAACGGCTTAGGCGCTTCTGGCTCAAAGTCGACAGCCATTCAGTCTCTCTGGTACACCTCAACCTCAAGCTCAACCTCCTCCTCCACGACACCCTCAACTACATCTTCAAAAACCCGCTGGCTAGCCATTACCCTCGTGAGCATAACCGCCGCGGGCGCAGGCGCGTACATCCGCTCTCAAACCCCCAGCTCAGGAACCCTCAACCCAGAAACCTTCACCAAATACCGCCTCGTCTCCCGCGACCCTGTCTCCCCAACCAGCAGCATCTTCACCCTGCGACCACGCTACCCAAGCGAAAGCAACTACGACGTATACGAAGAAGCCTGGCGCGCCGGTGTCTGGAGCGTAATGTTCAAGCAGCCACAGCTGCAAATCGGCCGAGACTACACGCCCCTGCCCACGACAGCGGCGACGTCATTAACCGTCGACGAGGAGAATGAGGGATACCTGCGGTTTTTTATCCGGAAGGACCCCTTTGGCGAGGTTAGCCGGTACCTGCATTCGCTGGAGGTTGGCGCGGATATTGAACTGCGCGGACCGCAAATAGAGTGCGAGATTCCGCCGGACACGACGGAGATTTTGTTTGTTGCCGGTGGGACGGGGATTGCGCCGGCGTTGCAGGCCGGGTATTCGCTTTTGAATCGGACGAGTAGGGAGCATCGGCCTAGGATTCATATTATTTGGGCTAGTCGGCTGCGGGCGGATTGTGTGGGTGGCGTGAGTGATACGCCCAAGGCTGTGCCGCAGAGTCGATCGTGGTTGTCGGGGTGGTTTGGTTCGTCGTCTGGCAGTGTCTCGCGTGTCGAGACTATTGCACCGAGCGCCCAGTCTCAGGAGCAGTCGCTGATTGTGCGGGAGTTGGAGGCGCTCAAGTCGCAGTATCCCGGGCAGATTACGGTGGATTATTACTTGGATGAAGAGAATCGCTTCATTGGAAAGGATGATCTGGCCCCGTTCATCAGGCCCACGAAGGAGGACGAGAGTCAGCAGAAGCGAAAGCTGATTCTGGTGTCTGGCCCTGAGGGCTTCATTAGTTATATGGCTGGGCCGAAAGTGTGGGCTCAAGGCACGGAGCTCCAGGGTCCCCTAAAGGGCATTATCAAGGAGCTAAATCCCAAGGATTGGGTTGTATGGAAGCTGTGAGACGTTTTCTGCGGACATCTTTCGGTCTGAAGTCATTTGTATCATAATTATTTTCTGGTAGCATATATAGCATATACCATGGAGTTATGTTGAATAGTCGCAACAATCCCGGACGTTGTCGTCCATATCCCAATGCCCACTCAAGTCCAACAAACCAAATAAAGATAAACTCCGGGTTGAATTGATTTTTTTTCTTGCTAAGTCATAATCAACACCCTCCCTGCCTCCGGGGCAGTTTACTGGGCCGAGGCAAAGTCCTCGAGGTACTTCACCAGCTTCTGGACGTTCTCCAGAGGCACGGCATTGTAGTTGCTCGCACGCATACCACCAACGCTGCGGTGGCCCTTGAGACCCTGTAGAAGGCGTTTCTCAGCACCGGCAATGAACTCCTTCTCTTTGGCGTCATCGCCACCGCAGACACGGAAGCAGATATTCATCCGGCTGCGAACGCTCTTGTCTGGAACGACCCGGTATACTTGGGGGTACTTGTCCAGAGCGCCGTAGATGAGGTCCGCCTTTTGGTCGGCGATTTGCTCCTGGCCGCTGACCTTTTGAGCACCAAAGGCGGACATGAGGTCGGCCATGACCTTGCCGGCGACCCAGAGGTTGAAGATGGGGAGGGTGTTGTAGAGAGAGTTGTTCTTGGCGGTGGTGGCATAGTCCAGCACGACGGGGCCGGGGAGGCCACCGATGTTCAACCGATGCAGCAGAGCAGCGGGAGGGGTTGCGGTCTGAGGAGGGAGAAGGTCCTTGCGAACAATGGCGATAGTAATACCGGTGACACCGATGTTCTTCTGGGCGCCGCCCTATAGTGAGCTTGTTAGCACTAACCCTCCAACGATAGGTCTTTTTGTAGGTGACTTACGAAGATAACAGCGTACTTGCTGACATCAACCTTCCGGCTGATAAAGTTGGAGCTCATATCAGCCACCACGAGTCGCTCATCCTCGGCATCCTGGCCCTGAGCCTCGAGCACCTTGGGGAAGCTCTGGAATTCCACACCATCCACCGTCTCATTGTCACAGAAGTACACAAACGCAGAGCCCTTGCCGCCCTCACGCTTGGTGGGAGTCAACGACCAAGTGGTCTCGTCCGGAATAACACCGAACTTGCCATCATTGGCCTTGCGAGCATCCAACGCAACATTGACATATTTAGACCCGATCAAACGGGCCGCCTCCTGCGAAGCCTTGAGCGACCAGGATCCCGTCACAAGGTAATCAACCTTCAGCTCCTCATCGACCTCCTTCTGCAGCCTCTGGAAGACCAATTCGTCTATCTGAGCCTTCTCGGCGTCAGGGTTGGCCTTAACCGTATCGGCCTCTGCGCGGCGGCGGCGACGCTCAATCCACACGGGGACGAGGTTCTGCACGACGGCGCTAAACTCGCCACTACCACCGGCCTGCATGAATAGGATCTCATAGTTATCCGGGATATCGAGCAGCGCAGTGAGATTGGCCTTGGCGTCATCGAGAATCTTGTTCGCGGTGGGGGAGCGGTGCGAGATCTCGCCGAGGCCGAGACCGGAGTCGTTGAAGTTGACAAAGGCCTGGCCGGCGGCCTCGACGACGGGGGTCGGCAGGGGAGCTGGACCAGCTCCAAAGTAGGAGATTTCTTGCCGGGAAGGCATTTTGGGGGGAGTGGAATGGGTGGGAGGGAGGGTATCGCGAGTATAGAAAGAAGAGAAGGAGGGAAGGCAGCGGGGACAAGAAAAAGAGTCACAGGTGGATCGCCGCCGCAAGTGGATCAGTCGATGGAAGGAGTCATCGCATTTAGTCAATTGAGCTCTACGTCAGATTAATTGGCTCAATTATCTAAAGCATCTCATGGCTTATTCACCGAAGTGTCGTTTCAAGGCCAATGGTCTGTATTGGTACTAATTCTGGCGGCTATGGCGGGGTACATGAGTCAAAGTGCGCCAGGGAGGTGCAAAAGTCACAAAATGCGGAGACCTCGACGATGGTTTCATTGCCGGAAAATCTATAGCTCACGAGATGTATCATATATGTGTCCTGGGAGATGGGCATTGTCGATTGTTTGATTGAGTTCTGTTCATGTAGAAATCGTGTCACTCTTCTGATTATCTCCACCGAAGTGAGGCATGATGGTATGATGGTGGGGCCGATCTACGCTATCGCTTTAAGGTATAATTACTGTTTTTTGCGAATCGAGCATACAAATTGAAGTGACAACGCAGGTTACCTAGTTGCCAAGTGTCAAAATTGCTCAATCTTTACGTAGCTTTCCTTCTGTACAGAGTCTGGCAAGGTTTCTGGTCAATCGAGCTTTGAATTGGATAGACGACAACTGTGATGAACCGCGAAGCAGCTTAAGCACTATTGCCCTGTTTGTCTGATTTGCCTCCTTCCTTGTTTGGCAGGTCCTAATATTAATTTTGTACGTATATGGTTTGAGGTCTTCCGTACTGCTGTCAATGACAGAATCGATGGATGGATGGCAAGCAGGCGCTAGAAGATTTGAAGAAACAAAGTCCCCTTTATGCTGACATACTAGGCTAGCTCTGTGCACATACGGTCTCAATCGACTAGGTAGCTACGAAAAAATTGATGAAATCGTAAAACTCGCTCGCACAGACGCACTTTTATCCAGGACAAGTCGGGAGTCACGGCGTTCATGATCTTTGATATAGACTCCAATACCAATACAGAAAGAATATCTCAGGAAGAACCGGCCACATTCTCCGACATCGGCAGAATGTACGAAGTCACGTGCTTGTGATGTACAATGTTTGTCCAGTTTGACTGGAGTCAAGGTGTTCCAGCCAACCAGAATAGAGATGAGTCACCTCCCCAAATCCCCGGCCGCTCATTTGCCTGTGCCGAAAGCCGGGGCATCTTTTTCTTGTCTTGTTCCTGTCTTCAAAACTATACACACGAGGGCATCATGACTGTAAGTGCTCAATGCGTTACAACCCGAGCTTCGTACTAATCTTCCTCTCATATAGTCCCGATTAATGCCTTCAGGCCGCCAGGCCATGCGCAGCCCCTTCAGATCTTTGCGCCGAACCTTTGCGACCTCCCGAGTGTTTCTGCAGACCTTCAACTCCCAGCAGGGCTTCCACTCCCAGCTCGAGACCGCCACGCCCGAGATTTTGTTGTCACTCGCTTCCAAGGCTGTGCCGCAGACCTTGACCGAGAAGATCGTCCAGAAATACTCCGTCGGTCTCGCCAAGGACAAGTTTGTCCAATCCGGCGACTATGTCACGATTTCGCCCCATCGCTGCATGACCCACGACAACTCATGGCCCGTCGCATTGAAGTTTATGTCTATCGGTGCTTCCAAGATTCATAACCCCGACCAGATTGTCATGACATTGGACCATGACGTGCAGAACAAGACCGAGAAGAACCTCCAGAAGTATAAGCAGATTGAGGACTTTGCGAAGCTCCACGGTGTGGAGTTCTATCCTGCTGGGTATGTCATACACATTGGATTTGATGTTGGCGATTGCTAATATGCGTTGATAGCCGCGGTATCGGTCACCAGATCATGGCGGAAGAGGGATTGGCTTGGCCCGGAACTCTCTGCGTTGCTTCGGATTCTCACAGCAACCACTACGGTGCTCTTGCTTGCTTGGTAAATATGCCCATTCCCACTTTCAAACCCCCAGCAAAACTGACTTTCTAGGGTACTCCAATTGTCCGAACGGACGCAGCGAGTGTATGGAGCACTGGCCAGACCTGGTGGCAAGTGCCTGCAATCGCCAAGATCACCCTAACAGGCGTTCTCCCCGCTGGCGTCACCGGCAAGGATGTTATTGTGGCTCTCTGTGGCCTCTTCGACAAGGACGACGTTTTGAACCACGCTCTTGAATTCACCGGTTCCGAGGAGACGATGCGCAGCCTGCCTATCGACAGCCGTATGACTATTGCCAACATGACCACCGAATGGGGTGCCTTGTCCGGCCTTTTCCCGATGGACGACGTGCTCAAGGGATGGATGAAGGGCAAGGCTACTCTTGCCGCCATGGGGTTGGCAGACGGTCCTTTCAAGACCACGGCTGCTAAGCGGTTCACCCACGAGGCTATCGAGGAGCTCTTTGCCAACCCTCTGACCGCGGACAAGGGAGCCAAGTACGCCAAGGAGCTGTTTTTGGATCTCTCCTCGTTGACTCCGTACGTTGCGGGCCCGAACTCGGTCAAGGTTGCTACTCCTCTGAGCGAGCTGGAGGCTGCCGACATCAAGGTCAACAAGGCCTATCTGGTTTCCTGCACCAACTCGCGTGCCTCGGACATCGCTGCTGCAGCCCGTGTGTTCCGCGAGGCCGCCGAGAAGAACGGCGGTCAGATCCCCAAGATTGCCGACGGCGTTCAGTTCTACA
This sequence comes from Penicillium janthinellum, assembly GCA_027569415.1. Classification (NCBI taxonomy): domain Eukaryota; kingdom Fungi; phylum Ascomycota; class Eurotiomycetes; order Eurotiales; family Aspergillaceae; genus Penicillium; species Penicillium janthinellum. Next base: position 202,133 of record JAPDFA010000038.1, read on the forward strand.
TTGCTGCTGCTTCCATCCCGGAGCAGCTCGCTGCCGAGGGCGCAGGCGACTGGCAGGTTCTGGTTGATGCGGGTGCTACCGTTCTCCCCGCCGGCTGCGGTCCTTGCATTGGACTTGGCGCGGGCCTTTTGGAGCCCGGCGAGGTCGGCATTAGTGCTTCCAACCGTAACTTCAAGGGCCGCATGGGTTCCACCGATGCCAAGGCGTACCTGGGCTCTCCCGAAGTTGTGGCAGCAAGTGCTCTCAGCGGCAAGCTCTCGGGTCCTGGCTGGTACAAGACCCCCGAGGGCTGGACTGGCGTGAAGCGCGGTGAGGGTGATGGTATCCCCGAGGAGGAGCGTATGCTCACTACGGAGGAGGCCTTGGAGAAGCTTCTCGGCCAGATCGACGAGCTGGTCGCTGATGGTGAGAAGAAGTTCGCCCCCGAGCCTACCGAGGGCAAGGCTGAGGAGACTTCTTCGGAAGAATCCCTGACCGACGTCTACCCCGGCTTCCCCGAGCGCGTCTCCGGCGAGATTGTCTTCTGCGACGGAGACAACATCAACACCGACGGTATCTACCCGGGCAAGTACACCTACCAAGACAACGTCCCCGTCGAGAAGATGGCCGAGGTCTGCATGGAAAACTACGACACCGAGTTCTCCACCACCGCCAAGGCCGGCGACATCCTAGTCACCGGATACAACTTCGGCTGCGGTTCCTCGCGCGAGCAAGCCGCCACCGCCATCCTGGCCAAGCAGATCCCCCTCGTCGTCGCAGGCAGCTTCGGCAATATCTTCTCGCGCAATAGCATCAACAACGCCCTGATGGGCTTGGAGGTGCCCCGCCTGATCAGCCGTCTGCGTGAGACCTTCAGCGACGGCGAGGGCAAGGCTCTTACCCGCCGCACCGGCTGGACGCTGACCTGGGATGTCCGCCGCAGCCAGATCGAGGTCCAGGAGGGTCCTGATGGCGCCAAGTGGACGCACAAGGTGGGCGAGCTGCCTCCCAACGTGCAGGAGATCATTGCCAAGGGAGGTCTGGAGAAGTGGGTCAAGAACGCCATTGAGGCGTAAAACCGGGGCCAGAGTGACTCGTGACCCTGAACAATTGGCCTACGGCGATAGTCAGAAAAAAGAAACAGAAATTTGGCGTTTTATGACGTGATACCCGAGCTTTGGTTTTATATAGATGCCGGCGCGGAGAGTTCGAGTTTAGCGAGTTTGTTGTTCGAGTCTGTACAGTATAGAAAAGCGTATAGTTCAATCGCATTGCATGTTATTATGGTGTGAGATTGCTTCATGTGGCTTGACTCTTTCGAAAGAGTAGTCGGAAGAGTAGTCGGAAGAGTAGTCGGAAGAGTAGTAGGAAGAGTAGTAGGAAGAGTAGTAGGAAGAGTAGCCCTGTAGGAAGAGGATATCAGGGAATTTCAGACAGCAGGAGGTTTAGTTCAATAATCTTTCTTCTTTTATACTCTCCGGCTCGGACTACTGTTTTCGACCCGGTTCGTGTCGCTATCAATTCGGGTGTTGATATGTAATGTAGTAAAACCGATTGTGCATCCTACACAGAATCAAGTACCAACCCGCTGCTTCTTCCAAGTCAAAAAGACCACATAATACTCCTCCTCCCTGTCAGACGCAATCTCAAACTGACTGCCCGAGGCGATAGCACCACTTTCACCATCCACCCCAGCTCGGGGACTAAACGGTTTCAAAACCGGCACCGGCACCGGCTTTCCAGGCTCTGGATCCTGCTCTGAAGCCGAACCAGACCCAGCCTCTGCTTCCACCGCATGAAACTGAATAAAACTCGAGTACACACCGGGTTGATTCTTCAAATCGCCCTCCTGGGCCCCAACCCAAGTCCACGCAGTCCTGGAAGTGGGTTCAGCAACAAGATACAGCCCTTTCGCAGGCTGCAGTGGAAACTTCCACTCCAACGCGCGCTCGATGATCCCATCCAGCTGCTCTCGCTTCCGCATCACCGTCTCAAACTCGATCACCAATTCCTCAAGACAGGGCATGTAAACAAATTGTCTTCCCCAGGCCCGGTCCCGTTCCCGTTCCTCCGCACCTAGATTCGGATTCAGATCATCCGTCCGTCCCATCTCATGCGCACGCGTCCTCCCCACGCGAAACGGATCAATCCCCAACGGCTCATCATTCTCCCAAAACCACCAATCCGTGTGCCGAAAGGTAATACTCAACTTCCTGGGCGCAATCCTACAAACCTGGCTCGAGCCAGAGCCAGAGCCAGAGCCTCCCCACCCCACCGCGCCAGCCGCATCGCCATCGCCATCGCCACCATCACCGATCTGCATCCCCTCCCAAATACTCGACCACGGGTTATCCTCGAGGAAAAACTGCTGCGTGAAGAGGTGGATATGCCGCACCTGCTCGCGCTGTTTGGGCGCCATTTGCCGGAAGTATTCCAGCGGGGACGACGGGTGGTGCACGTGTGGTGGGGCGCGGTAGAACCAGAAGGTGTGCTCGTTGATGGCGGGCGGGAGGAGGGAGGCTTCGGTGTAGATTTGTTGGCAGGTTTGGAGGAGCGCGGTTTGGATGTGGCTGGGTTTGTTGTAGCCCGGGCGGTAGTAGAATGCGTTTTGGCGGTAGGGAGCTGGTGTAGCTTGCTCTTTGGGTTGATTTTCATTTTGATGGCTGCTTGTGGTTGTGGTGTTTGTAGGTGTGTGGTCTGATTCGAGGGTGAAGGTGTAGATGCGGTTGCGGATTTCTGCGGGGAGGCGGGTGAAGAGTGGGCAGGTTGTTTGGCGGATTGCGGGCAGTGAGGGGATCAGATTCCGATCAGAGGGGAGGTAACCTCGTCGAGTGGGCCTCATGGTGGTGGTGGTGGTGGATCGTATAGTTTATGGACATCCGTGTGGAAGGGGAGAAGCAGCGGAAGAACAATCCAATTGCTAGTTCTTATATACCCCGCTGCAGCCTGAATTCGAATGACCAAAGGACCTCTCCGAGCCGCAGACGACTCGGGAGGCTCAAGTGCATGGAACTTGCCCCGTTGAGATCAGGGGAGTCTGGTAGATTGGATAAGTATGTGCAATTCATGTATATGGGTCTAAATCCAAACAAAAACTCCGCCCTGCGCTAGATGTTGAATGTGGTCTTCACTCGCAATGTGTCGATCCAGATGTTGAAGACACGATTCCTCGTGCTGTCTGTGATCCAGTGAAGAAAAAAAATAAAACAAGAAAAAAAACAATGTATGTGATGCAAGAAACCCGCAGAGGTATGACCTCAAGAGCCCGCCTATCAAGCAGTCTCCGACGGGGTAAACACATTGCACACGGTCCGCAGCTTGGTCAACATCTCCTGCCATTCGCCCTCGGCCGTGCTGAGCGTGGTGACTGCGCCGCCGGCTCCAATCCTCCACGTCTGGTGGCTTTGGCTTTGGCTTTGCCCACCAGCGTCTTCATCAAGAGAGCGAGTAAACGCCGTTCGAATCAGGACGGAGAAACTCCCACCCCCACCGAGGTCGAGATACCCCATCACCCCAGAGTAAACACTGCGCTTCCTCGCCTCAATATGGCGCAGATGCAAGCATGAGCGCTCCTTCGGCGCGCCCGTCATCGAACCCGGCGGCAGACAGCGCTGCAGCGCCGTCAGACCGTGAACCGCCATATTCGACGACTTCAACTGCGGCATATGCCGGACAGCATAACCGAGTCTTTCCGCGCGAACTTCGCCCTTCACGTGCGTAATCATCTGATACACGCGCCCGTGATCTTCGACCTCGAGCAACTTCTCAACGCGAACACCGCCAGACCCACAGATCCCGTATAGATCGTGGCGGATCAGATCCGCGATCATAAGATTCTCGGCCATTTCTTTCGTGGTGCCAAGGATTTCACGGGCTTTTTCCATGGTCATGTCGGGTGTTTTGCGGACGGTGCCTTTCATCGGTTTCATTTCTAGCATGGACTCGCGGTCCCAGTTGAGGAAGCATTCCGGACTACTGCTGGCAATTTTTGCGGGGCCCAGGTCTGCGAAGGCGCTGAAGGCGGCGGGGTTGTATTTTCGAAGCTTTTTGTAGAGTTTCCATGGGAACACGGCTCTGCCGTCCTCTGTTGTAGGGGTTGGCAGTGTAATTGATGTCTCGGAGGTTAGGCACAGTTCGTAGGATTCTCCTGCGTCCAGTTCTGCTTGGCAGGCTGCGATTTGCTGTTTGTATGTTGCTTCCTCTGGGAAGGTGATTCGAGCATCTTTGAGAACGGAGTCGAGGAATTGGGTATCGGTGGCTTCATTTCCCTGGACTGGTCCGGAGTGCTCCTGGAGTAGCTGTAATGTCTCATCCAGCCAACCGCAGGGTAAATTGTCACTTTCGCGGGTAGACTGTAGAATGACATTGCCCGTAGTATTGTCGATGACGATGCTCCTTTCGCACCATAGTAGACTGACATCAGCCGGGTGGTGTTCAGAATCCCCAGGCGACGAGGCGGATGTAGGTGACTCGGCCGATCCCTTGGGATGAGGCAGGCAGGCTAGCCCTAGCTCGTAAGAGAAATATCCCAAGAAACCTCCCCAAAAAGGAACCTGATCACTGCCCTCAGTGACCTTTTTCATTTCCATCAAGTATCGAAGAGCGTCCCACACTTGAGTCACGGTCAGGGAATCCTCAACTGTTTTGCGACCAGCCCCGATTTGATACATGGTCAATTTCTGACCCTTGACGTGGAACTCGAATCGCCAGGAGCCAGGGCTAAGAACGGAAATAATGTTATAGCGACCATTTGACTGGAACAGGACTGTCGGTGCTCCGGGCTTGTTGAATAACTCGCTGATAGACTCTGCAGTCAGATTGCCTCGACTGAGAGACCGGTATGCCGAGGAGGATGATGTTGAAGAGCTCCATTTCAACATTTCATAAGCGATTTCTGGGAAGCACTTTGTGTCTTCGTGGGGTGTGATGATTGTCTCCGGGAGGATTGCGTATCCCCCGCGTCCAACAATCTTGTTGAAAGTCAGAGCTTTGCGCCACCAATTCAATAGCAACGTTTTGCAGGCATCCTTTTCCGACTTGCACGACTCCGGGTGGAATTGAACACCCCAGAATGGTTTTTGGCGATGGCGAACTGCCATTGGAATCCGAGCCACCGAGCCAGACGGCTTCTCCAGAGGAAGCCATGCCAAAAACTCGAGATCGTCTGACGGTAGACCCTGCGATCTGCTCACAGCATCCAAATCGGCATAGAGCGAGTGATAAAGCGTAACCTCGACATCAGCAAGGCCCTCGAAAATATCCTCCGACGTCGTGGAAATATGGCGCACCTGGCCATGCAGCGGATAGGGCAAACGCTCAATCGGCACGCCGTAATGCAGACACAGACTCTGAAAACCCAGACAAATGCCGAAGACCGGCAAGAGCTCGGCATCTCGCAGGTTCCAGATATCTCGCATGATGCCGACATCCTTGGGCAGATTCGGATTTCCAGGACCAGGCCCCAGCACGATCGCTTCATAGTGTGTGAGGAATTCGTGCATGTTGCCGTCTGGCCAGTCCGAGTCGATTGTCATGACGGTCACAACTACGCCGAGGGTTTCCTCAAGCATGGCGACCACATTGTAGGAGAATGAATCGTAGGCATCTACGTATAGGATGCTTTTGAGAGAAGTGGCATCTTTGGTTGTTTGCGGTGATATGGAGGGACTAGCGTCTCCGTCCCAATTGCCCAGCAGGGGCGCCATGGTGAGATGTTGCTTTGGAGTCACCGGGAAGGCCGTGAGGGATGCAACATGCACGGTGGCCACGGCCTAAGGGACCTGAACTAAGATTGATGGGGCGGTAAAAGAGTAGCTGAAAGTCCGAGACAATCGGTGAGCGTGGAAAACTCCGGCTATTAAATTTTCGCGGTGCTTCACGAAGCCGAGTCAGACATCCCAATTGAGGTCTCGGAGAGTGGCGTGAGTCGCGCGGTTATCAGCACCACGCCTCTCGTTGTGATAGGGTTCAGGCGAGAAGTGTTAGCGTCGCATTTTATCGTGACTGAGAGGAAGTCGAACCTAGGCGATGCAGCTAACCATGCATTGTGCACCTAGCAATTGAATTTGAGGTTGCAAAAGGAAAGAGAGAATTAAGGTTGGGATGCAGGCAAAAAGCGGGTACCGCCGGAAAACGGATGGAGCCCATTCGGGTGGCGAGATGGAGATTGTCTCCAGACTCTTATGAAGATAATTTGGGGAGATCTTGGACAGGGTATCCAACATTTCTATTAACAACGAGCATCTATGATCTAACATATCCAACAAAACTTCATCGGTAACGGATGCGCAAGATCTACTGCGGCGGGAACTGCTGCTGCTCTGGCCGCTGCTGCTGTGGAAGCGTGGCGAGCTTCGCAGCCACTTTGGGGAAGTATTGAGCCACAAAGCTCTCGGTGTAGTAGCTATGCGCAGAGCTGTGGTCTCCCACGAGATTGTGAGCCAACTCGTGACACAAGATCACCCACCAGTACACGATCGCATCAGTCCGATCGGGGCTCGCGCTCTGAAGAAGAGCCTGTTCCTGCAGCTGCTTGAAGTAGAAGTAATTGCAGAAGATGCTGCCCGCTCGGTTGAAGGCGATAGTCTTGCTGCCTGGATCATAAAAGATGCTCAAGCTCGCGGGAAGCATGGAGAAGATCGAGCCGCAATCCAGAAGGATCGATGCGAATAATTTAAGACCGTCTCTGTTATTCGCTAGGAACTCGGTGCGATCGGTGATGGTCCGGGCAGTCAAGATATGGATACCGCCTGGAAGGGCGACGGCAAACTCTAGATCGTGGCCTGGTCTCTCATCACAGTAGGACTTACTCTCCGAGATCTGGTTCGTCTCGGGCCGGCTGTACACGCCGGATGATCCGCGGGGTCGACAAGCCTGGACGGCGGAAAGGAGCTCCTGATTCAATCGGTGCGGAGAACTGACAGACACAGGCTGTTCGGGGCGTGGTTGTCGTGGGTCTGAAGTTGGAGTAGGTTGTGGTGGAGGGGTGGAAGGATTGGGGAGCAAAGGGCGCTTCTGCTCATTGGGAGCGGGCGTTGAAGATTGCTGCTTGTCCAGCCCGAATCGCTTTGTGAGATTTGCAAACAACCCACGAGGAGTTCTTTCTGGTATATCAGACTCAGTTGGGGTAGATTGTGTTTCCCTTAAAAAGGCCTTCTCATCGGGAGACTCGGGGAAGACGCCGGGCATAGGGTTCTGTGGGTTTGATTCTGGGCTCTCTTCTTGCGCACGCTGGGCTTGAGCCTCAGCCCATGCTGCTTCCTTTTCTTTCAAGGCCCGTCTCTCTTCCTCGATTTGTTTCTGGCGTTTATCCTCCGCCATCCGGGCTTCGTGAGCCTTCTGCCGGAGAATACGCTCCACATTGTAACCACGAGCGCGGAGCTCCAGGAGGTCAGTCTTCAGGAGCATTTCCAGAGTCAGGGTGGAGTGGAGCTTGGGCCGCTTCAGAATCAGATGGACAAGCGATTGACTGATCTCGTAGAGATCATACTTGCCTGGGCAAATGCACAAGCCCCAGTTGCTGGACAAGCGCGCCACGATAGCACTTCGCTTCTGGGTATGGGATGCCCTGCGACCCTTCAGAGAACGTGTAAGCGTGATCGAGTTGACCACTTGCACCACAAAACTGGTCTCCAACCATCTGGCCCCATGCTGAATTGAGTCGGCGGGTTGGTCGTGCAAGAACAGCCGTGCACGCTCGAGGATCACTTTGTGCAACTTGGCGCCCGAGCTCTGGTCAGCCGCCACGCCACCGAATCGAGCTTGTTCCTCAACAAGACTGCTCAAGGAACCAGCACCCAGTGCTGCGTAGAAGTTTTCCAAAACCTCCTCCTGGGGTGCAGCCAGGATATGCTCCTTGAAAAGATTGAAGCTTTGGAAATCATCCACGATGACAACATCCTTCGCGGCAGCTAGACTCCATTCCCTGATATCCAAGTCTTCATCCGCATCCCGAGCGTCCTTTTCACCCGGCTTCGCTTTCCCTGTGGCCTGAGGCGGGATGTCCCGGCTGGCTAGCAGAAACTTGGCCTTCTTCATTTCACTGAACAACTCTCGGTCCTTCTTAAGCACGGGGAGATGTTCAGCCAGAGTTCGCAGAAGCATCAGATACTTGTCAGAGCTCTGGAACGAGGCAGAAATGCGAGCGGGCTCTTTTACCAGCATGCGAGCAATCTCGTTTTTGGTTGGCTCTCTCCTTGAACCCACGGCCAAAAGGAAAAGATTTGCTTCTTGTCCAAAGTCCACAAAGTCAAAGATGTCTTTGTAGTCTTCGCCATCCCCAAGATAGCAGAGTCGGGGTGCAACGAGGCGCGTGCGGGGGCCCTTTTCCGATACACTGTTGATGGCGACAGGAATCACGGGCGCATTTCCAACCCGCTCAATATCTTGGGGACTCAAGTCGGATATCCTGCCTGCCAGATATTTGAATATGATTCTGGCATCCCTCTGAGTGGTGGGCGGTTGGCGAATCAGCGTTTGAAGGCACTCCGACACGGGTGGATGAGGTTTGACCCCCAGTTTGGAGGCATGTGGATGAAGCCGGTTCTGCAGAATGTTGAAACCAAACAAGGATGCACCTTCGTCGGTAAAACATCTCTTTGGCGTGCTGAGCTTTTCCGAGCCCTCGACTGGGAGGAACGGCACCGTGACCGCACTGATATCAAACGAAGCATATCCATTTGTGTGGTATTCGTTGAGGAAGTAAGCCAATGCCTTGCTTTTGCGAGTGGCATCTTTCTCGGAATCGCTCATAACCATCAGTCGGACAAGTTCAGATCCCGATGGATAGCTTTTCAGCCCCATCATAGTGAGAAATTCGCCCTCATTGCTTGAGTTGTTGTAGATTCCGGGCCATTCTATGATAGGTAGGCCCAACGCACGGAGCGAATCCTTTGGCTCGTACAACTCGGCAATCTTGTAGCGGGTGCCCCGGGTATCTTTTTCAGCAGTGCAAATGCTAGTGTTCTTGAGTCGTTGAATATCGTTTGCAGGGATGTCTTCGCGCACAGACGTGAGGTAGCGGATGAGATCCACATGGTTCCATCTCCTGGCGGGAGGCCCTTTCGCGTCCACGGCTTCCGGGGTATTGATCAGGCGGTCGAAGATGACACCAAGCTCAACGGTCTTACGAACGCCAAGTGATACTAAGAATTTCTCCTTGACACCGTGAAGGCCGTGCACAACCGGGAGGTCATCAAAAAGTCGGACGGAGGCAAAATATGTCTGTGTCGGCTGCTTCATGCCAAGTTTTGTTGGAATCACGGTTTGTGGCTGCAAAACATCAACCACTGCCTGTCTCGAGGCGGAGCTCAGGATCTCCCATGCCTTGGACAACACAGGTAAAACTTGCCCGGCGAAGGCAGGGCTTTTCAGAATGTTCTGCTCCTTTTGTAGAACACTCTCATCACCGGCATTTGTGACAAGCCATCGAATCCAAGGAACAACCTGAAGCTCCACCCAGCCCAACGCCTCGAGCTCTGGTTTACTCAGGGCTCTTGTGAACCGGAATGGCATTACCGAAGGGGGCACGGGCAGGTCAGCTGGAATGCGATGGGGATTCAAAAATCCTACGATTTCTGCAAACACAATCAAACGAGTAGGATGGCCTTCTTTATCTTCGTCGTTTGCCACTGCGACACGCAGAAGACTTTTCACAGAGTTGCTGTCGAGTTGTCCGCTCAAAGCCTTGCGACCGAGCCATGACAGAAATTCCGTGATCTGATTGGGTCGCAATGTATTGGACTCCAGCTCACGTTTGATATCAGAAACTGTGATTTCTGTGACTAAGCCAAAGTCCGTCAACTTTTGCACAAAGTCTTTGGCATTCGTGACCAGCTCCTCGGGCAATGCCGGAATCGAGTCCATGAAGCTCAGATCTTTGGGGGCAAGGCGCGTCTGATGACTGGGAATGACACCGCATGTAGAAAGTACTTCAATGGAAGCGTTCTTATTGCACATCCAAAACGCATCCTCGATTGTCTGGCCAAGAACTGAAGACGGTGTGGACTCGCGGAAGACAAACTGGTTGGCAGTGTGAATAGCCTCGGGCAAGACGTCCACGATGTCCTGCTTCCGGATCTTGGAGGCGCGGGTTGATCCAACTTTGGCAGCAAGCTTGGATTTGATGGTGCTCATTTCCGCAGACCAGGCAATTCGACAAACAATGCCGACGGCCCGGAGCATCTCGAGGTTCCATTTGCTAATGTAACGAGTATTGAGGTCGATGCTCTCACGCTCCACAGTAGGAATGACAGAGGGCGCCGACACATGAGCGTTCAGACCGGTGGTTTGTTGGGTGGGGAAACCAATGAATATTCTGCCAGCTTTTGTGGGTAGAATAGAGGCAAGGATCTCCGACTGCGACTCGGATGCACCCGTCGCGATGTTGGCGTCATACGAGGGTGTCAATATGGCGATGGTTGCTCTCTTTGGAGGCGGCTTCCGCGTGGCCCGTTCCAGTTCCTTGCTCAGAGAAGTGCTGATTGAAGGCTGGATAGATGCAGTGTTGATGTGCAAGAATACGGTAGCCTTCAGCATTGCAGTCATGTTGGCTGCCTCGTCAGTCTTCTCTACTTGCTGGGTATGAGCAAGCTTCTCGGGTCCTGTCTGGGTGGTAAACTTGGAAAAGAAGCTGCGGAGGGAGCTTGTGGTGTCGCGAAGGTTGTCCAAGCGGAACATGCTTGCATTTGGGTTCCATTCCACGATTCGCATCCAGGATGCGTCAACTTGTGCAATCTCTTGGGTGATGTTGGTAACTTTCATCAGACCCTCGGTTGTTTTTGTTTCCACATCCCGAGGGATTGGCACGTTGACGCCGGGTGCTGTCTTCTTTGACAGTTTGAGCAAATTCCAATCGTCCAGCCATAGCTCGATCTCTTCCAAGGCCACAAATGTCAGACTGCTCGACAGGAACTGACACAGTTGCATCAAGTTTGGAACTGGGGAAGAATCGTTGCGGTAGTCCAACACAAAGGTTGTGTCTCGGGATGGGCTTTCACCCAAGTCCAGCCGTCGAGTGAACAGTGCATTGCCCTTCCAGTAAAAAGCCATAGCCTGACTTCCTGAAGAGACAAAGGGCTCCTCACAATCATCAAATACACTGTAGAAGCCGACTCCAAATGCACCAATCTTTGTTTCATCTGGGTTGCCATCAGCGATACGCTTCAACCTAGCCCAGTCCTTTTCACTAAACGGGAGACCATTGTTGGAGATAAGGAGACGGCGGAGGGTATGGTTTGTGATGGTGTGCTTCAACAGGGCGGTTGGATCTGTCGACGATGGAGATGGTACTGTTACAGAAGGGAGAGTCTCAAATTTGATGGTGACCTTGCTTGCGGAAGCATCGGCGGCGTTCTGGATCATTTCACGTAACACGGTCCTGTAAAAAGCGGGTCAATATTCACAGTTTGTGCGCATTATTTGGATCACGGTGAGACGAACCATTTTCCGGAATATCGAGCGAGGACTTTGGAGATCAGGCCGCGGGTATCAACTGTCACTGCTTCTTCATCAGCACCGGACCCCATAGTCCGGGCCTTGAGTGCATTGAAATCCATGTTTAGAGCCATCCTGGAGTGTATCGGGTGATGTTTCTGAATGTAGCTCTCTCGACTTGGGAAGCGAATGCAAAGCTCTGCATGAAACGGAGATGCCTATGTCATCTTTCTCGGCGTAGGCAAGCTTTGGAGGGGTCCAAGAGAGGATGCAAACAACCAACAAACGCGTGTATTGAAGAAGAGAGTGTGACTCAAAAAAGTTGACCACACGAAGAGGAGAGAAAAAGAAAAGACGCGACGCGTCCTCGCCGAAGCCAAAAAGATGCCTGGTGAGACCTCCGCGAGACACCTCGGCGACTACGGAGAGGGCCTTATCGCTCCGTCTTATCGCTCCACGCTTATCGGCAGCTTAGATCAGCCAGCCTTACCTAATCAGGATTGTTTCCCATGCATCGAGGTCGCGGGCTTCAGGAGCCTTTGCGGAGTAGAGTTCCATAGTCGCGGTCGAGTCGCTCGCTGTTCTCGCCTCTGGTCCAGTCACTACAGTCGCTTTGCTGTGACATTCTTTTCTTTGTCTAGCTAGACCCCTAAGTTAGTGCGGTCTAGAAGCTAGGCTGTTCCGTCTGCTGTGGATGTGGGCCTAATACTGTCAACCGCCTCTACCCCGTTCTCCTCAAATGACACCATGGGAGTCGATCCTCTATCTCCAATTGCGCCAGTGCGCCTTCGGGCGTTATTGCTTCCAATTGGCAAGATCAAGCGCTCACGCTTCTTGAGCTTCGCTGGAAGGCTGCAAGCTGAGAATGTGGTCCGACTAGGGGACATCAGCCCCGATGCTCGTCCAAACCGAAGTACGCAATGACAAGTAGAGTGCCAATCGGCCTGTACGATCGCGATAACATGGTGGGAAAGCTGACAATTTGCCAACATAGATATGTTCTCCCCGCTTGCCTTCCCCACCGGAATGATCCTTTACGACCTGTCCTTCTCCGTTCCCCCCACATCACATTTGGAGCTGTTCCCATTCGAGATATACCGGGAACCGCTAGTCATCATTGCGATAGCCGATGGGACAGAGCTATGTCAAAGCTCCGGCGCCAACAAGAAGCATCCCACGCCGCAAGAATTGGATCATTTGCTTGAGGAGCTCGGTGCGGTGAAGGAGAGGAACCCGCGGGCATTGGTAAATCAACTTCTAGTCTTTGACTACGAGGGTATCGATAATATCACCAATGGTCCGGAGAGTGTCCTTTGGGTTCCTCGACCTGAAGTCTCCAAGGCGACTACTATGAAAACTGTCCTGTGCGATATCACTTCTGTCTTGCTTTCAGAGTTGGATGAATTCGCCAAGACGATTCAAACTATCCCGTCAATAGAGTCGCCTAGAGCTTCATCATGGGGCCCGCATCGGAACCCAGAGTTGCGTCCACGGCCTGTGGATCGACTGCTGAACCGAATGACTTTGCCTGCGCAGCTGCCATCCAACGCCAATGGTGCCCCGCCGGAGACCCCCCTGCGATCGAATGCCGCCTCGCCTGCTCCTAGTGATCATGAGACACCTACAACCTTTGACGAAATCACTCGATCCATCCATCTGTCACGTACGAACTCGGGTGGTAGGAGCCCCTCAATATCGTCTCCGAAGGAGCACAGCCGGGATCGCATGTCTGTGAGTGGCGTCAGTGCCACTGATCGAACCAAAAATCGCATCAAGGGCCGGTCTGGAGTCGTCATTGGCACTCTGTTCCTGCAGGCGGGAAGGTGGCCCGATGCGCTCAAAGAATTGGTCGAGGCAGCCAATAATGCGCGAGCTGGTAGCGATTATGTCTGGCATGGAAAGGCCCTGGAGAACATTCTTCTCTGTCTCGTGATGCTCGCGTGGGCAGGTATGGACTTTCAAATCCCACCCGTTCTCTATCCGGTCGCCGACAAGGCATCAAAGGCGGTTAGAGATGCAATTCAGGCGCCATCAGCAGCCGGCAACCGCATGGTCTCCCTCCAAAATCTCGCGAACCTGTTGCCCGACCTTTCCAACACCATTTTAAACCTTTACACTCGTGCCGCGAATATAACGGACGAACCTCTTCCTCAGCTCGTCTTTTCCGAAACTGTGATCCGATTGTCCAGGCTGATGGTGTCTGCTCGCATTCGAGATGGCGGACTGGATGATAACGCTCTGAAGCATATTGTGATGAACGAACCTTTGATTCCTTTACATCAACCTGAACTCCCGAGGGGAACAGTCGTGCTTCGCAAGTCCGAAATTGCCAACTTTCTCTACCGGGCTCTCCCTCTTGCCCCCGAAGCAGACTTGCCTGCCACGGATGCTGTCCCCATTATCGTGGGTGTTATCTCCGTTCTCAATGCTCTGGACCTACCCCGCAAAAAAGCGTTTGTTCTCCGCGAGCTTCTCACTGTGATGGTGCCCAGTCTTGTCCAGGCTCGGAAGATCGGTGCGGCAGAAGTAGGTATTCATCCAGCCGCTGGGCTAGCATCTCTCAGTGACACGGCATTCGATGTCAATGCTCTGGACGTTGGTCCTGGGAACATGGAAGCAAGTCTTCGTCTTCTTCTGGCTTCAATTGGCGAGATCTACGGGGTCCAGCCTTCTGCATCCTATGAGTGGGAGAAGCGACAGTCGCGGATGTCCGCTTCTGGTAGCGCACAAGAGAGTCCTGAATATGATTCACTTGCCAACATTGCAGAGCGCTCTTTCCGTCATGTTGCGCTGGATCGATATGGCGATCTCAATCTCAAGATTGACGTTCTGAAAGCGTGTATCAACTGCTGTGAAGCACTCCCCGATTTTGATGGTGTCCTACGCTTCACAGTTGAGCTATTGCAAACCATCCGCGGAGACCTTATGCTGAACGAAGCTCACAGGGTACCACCGTACCTCCCTCAGGACGAGCAAGTCCGTCTCTTGAATAATATCAAACGCACAGTGGGAGCGGGAAACCGGCTGGGTGTAGCCAACATGGCTGCCGAATACTGGGATGATTTCCTTGTCCGCGATGTCCATCTGCTAGCATTGCCTGAACCACGACGGCCCGTCCGTCGGTCCAAGACAGAGCTAGATGCCGTAACGACGTCGTCTGAAAAGGCAAAGAAGGACCCTTTCCTGTACAACCCCTTCGCCAAGCCTAGTAGCAAGGCTTTGGAGGTTCTTACAGTGACGGATGAACCTGCATCCTTCCGAGTCACCCTTCAGAACCCTTATGAGTTTGAGGTCGAAATCGAACACCTGCGGCTAGAAGGCGAAGGTGTGAACTTCGAGGGTGTGGCAGAGAATATTGTTCTTCCTCCACTGTCTCTGCGGGATATCATCGTGCTTGGTACGGCTCACCAGGAAGGAAACTTGAACATTACCGGGTGTGTTGTCAAAGTGAGCCATTGCCGAATGCGACGATTCCCTATCTTCAGGACATTATGGACGCCTGAGCCCGAAATCAAGTTCAAGCGAAGGGGACTCTCCGCGAAGAAGCCGCTTAGTGATCGTCCAATGTCTTGGAGCTCAACGACATCCAAAGATGGCAAGGTGTTGGCGAAGAAGGGCCCTCAAACGGAAACGTGCCAGGTGAAGGTCATCGGAAAACAGCCCTCTCTACTCATTGAGTCAATGTCGCTCTCACAGTCGGCAATGATGATTCTCGAAGGAGAGGTCAAGTCATTCTCCCTCACCCTTCAAAACACATCCTCCTGCCCCGTGGACTTTGTCTTGTTTACCTTCCAAGACTCAACCACTCGCCAGCTTCAGTCGGCCTTGAGAAACAAGGACTTGCTTCCCGTGGAGATTTATGAGCTGGAGATGAAGCTGGCCACGCAGCCTGCCTTGAGATGGCGCCGCGATGGTCCCCAATCTGATGACTGGCACATTGCACCTGGCGAAAAGGCCACGTTCACAGTGGATGTGCTGGGTAAGCCTGGATTGCAGGATACGACAGTGCAAATTGACTATTCGTACTTGAAGAGCGAGCAAGGACAGCTGCCAGAGGTGTTTTATACGCGGCAGTTGTTCGTCCCACTCACTGTCACTGTCAACGCGAGCGTGGAAGTTGCTCGGTGCGACATCCTGCCATTCAGTGGGGATTTTGCCTGGAAGAATCATCTCGATGCCCCGTCAGACTCGACGCAGACATCAGACTCGCCCTTGGCTGCCACCGACAAAGATCCTTTTTCTCAAATCCTTTCCCGCCTTGGCAATGGTGCGTATGGACCAGACCACTGCATTGTTCTACTCGACCTCCGCAATGCATGGCCCAGCCCCCTGTCTGTATGGCTGCGTGTGAATGAGCACTTCATCGTGCAAGCTCCCGATTCCTTCAAGGATGATAGCAAGGGCCAATACTCTATCGATGGCAATCTCCAGCCGGGTCAAGTTTCACGATTCGTCCTCGTTCTCCCTCGCGTCTACCTGGACAACCCATATGCCAGTATTCCCGTCGTCAACACGGGAACTCGCCGCCAATTCGTCGTCAGCGCCAACAAGCTCACATTCGAGGCGGAAGCAGCCTCACGCGAAGCCTTCTGGTTCCGCGAAGAGCTTCTCAAACGAGTCCTCGGAGGCTGGTCCGAGCCCGCCACCGGCCGCAAGGGATCCATCGACCTACGCAACATCCGTCTGAACACCCGCATGGTAGAGGCAATGCGTCTCGAAGACGTGGAGATCTCATTCTCTCTAGCCTCTCCTCCCTCCAACGACAGTCCCTCCCCAGTGCAACAAACCGGCCGCTCGCGCTTCCACGCCAAAACAGACGACCTCCTCACCCTCTCCGTGACCGTCCGCAACCGCTCCTCCCGCCCCATCCATCCCATCCTTCGCCTCCAGCCCAGCCTACGCCATCAACCAAACAACATCGCCCTAGACCTCACCCGCCGTCTCGCCTGGACCGGCATGTTGCAGCAAGCCCTCCCGATCCTCCAGGCGGGAGCATCCACCCAAATCACCATCGGAGTGACCATCCTCTGCCGCGGCGAGTACGAGTTCGGTGCCAGCGTTGAGGAAGCCCAACTTCTGCGGCAATTCGGCAAAGACGGCAAGGAGGAAGATCCTGATGCTGCCACCCGCTTCATTGAAGATGGGATTAAGGATACCTTTGGCGCGGATGTGGTGAGGCGGAGGCGGATCTGGCATGCGAGGGATACTTGTGTCATTCTTGCGAGTGATTGATTAGATCCTTGCTGTGCAGCGTTTGTTATGATCATGTCCTCTTCCACCTATCTCTTTGAGTGTTTGAGTAACAGTCACGATACGTAGAGCTTGTTGTTTTCCCTGGGTATCGTGTCTGCTTCTTGGAGGTCTAATGTGATGAATGGTCACGTCTCTCCTTGTATACTTCTTTTACATAGTCTTAGCGTGGTACATAAACACCTTGACGAATCATATCTCCTCTAATTGAAATGGACACCGCGGGGAATATCCATACGGATGGTCATTCGTGATGGTTACTGAGGGGAATATGTGCGATTCTGGAACAGCAATATTCATATTTATCAGAAGAGATACGGTATGCAGAAAGATTTGGTCAAAAATGGAGGAAATTGCCGACATCTAAAAAATGACTAACTTAACTGAATACTGTCCTGTAGTCTGTCGTCTGTAGGAAGCTAAATCGACCGAAGTGGGCCACAGTCTCCCCGGAGAATGCGGAGAGCAACTGCCAGAATTCCACCGTCGTCCCCTCGTTTTCTCACCACCTCCAGCTGCCTGCGATGGAGCAGTACTCGCCCCCCAAAGGAGGCCCTTCGTCTCCAGCCGCCTCTCGTGAGCCGCAGTTACATCTTCCGTCAACTACTGACCCCCCAGGCCCGCAGAACCCCCCCAAACCCCTCGTATGGCTGGTGAGCGCACCTCCCCCACATCCGCAGCTCATCCGCAACTCAAAGAGGAACCCCCAATCCCAATCCAGTGACTAACCGCATCTGCCCTATAAAGATCTTCGGAGCCACGGGCCACATGGGCCGCTCACTCGTGAAAAACGCCCTAGCACGCAACGACCTCGTCGCCGCCGTCGGCCGCACCTACGAGAATAGCCCCGAAAGCATGAAAGAGCTCGAAGCCGAGCACGATAACTGCCTCGGCTTGCTCTGCGACGTCCGCGCCCGCGAAACCGTCAAGCGCGTCATCGACCAGACCATCGCGCGCTTCGGCCGCATAGACGTCATCGCCAATTGCTCCGGCTACGGCGTGATCGGCGCCTGTGAGGACCAGGACGAATTCGACATCCGGAACCAGTTCGAGACCAATTTCACTGGCACGCTGAATATGATCCAGCTGTCGCTGCCGCATTTTCGGGA
Organism: Penicillium janthinellum; assembly: GCA_027569415.1. Taxonomy (NCBI): domain Eukaryota; kingdom Fungi; phylum Ascomycota; class Eurotiomycetes; order Eurotiales; family Aspergillaceae; genus Penicillium; species Penicillium janthinellum. The sequence continues at coordinate 219,904 of JAPDFA010000038.1, forward strand.
GCGGCGTGCGGGCCGGTATTTGATTTTCAGCTCGACGTCGGGCGCGCTGGGCGTGCCGGGGTTGGGGCCTTATTGTGCGTCGAAGTATGCGGTTGAGGGGTTGATGGAGAGTATGCTGTACGAGGTGGACAGTTTCAATATCAAGGGCACGCTTGTGGAGCCGGGCCATATGCGCCGCGATGATATTGGGGATTTGGTTTCTCCTTCGGTCATGGCTGCGAATCCCTCTGCGCATAATCTGTCCTCGCCGCTGCCGCTATATGGGCATTTTCTGGTTAAGCCGCCCAGCGAGCCGTATAATACGCCGACGTCTCCGGCGGCGCATGCCCGACGGATGCTGATGTGGCTGGGAGATAAGCAGCCTGCTTCTGCGGTGAAAGCGGCCCATCTTGTCTGGGAGCTGGGGCATTGCTCTTACCCGCCTTTGCGGCTGATCCTGGGTACTTATGCCGTGGAGAGTATTCGTGATCGGTTGAAGTGTATTATTGAGGAGATTGAGGATTGGAAGCATCTTAGCTTTCCGCTGGGAGAGTCGCAGCCTGCAGCGAACCGAGACAAATCGGTGCCTGCCGAGGGAGCTGAGGGTGGAACGGGGTGAAGTTCAGCGAGATCGAATTCTTGATCCTGTCTAGCTGGACGATTCCCTAGTTGATCTATGGTCCTCAGTATCCATCATTTCCCTTGGCAGCACACTGTCACGCAGTTGCTGTGTCTTGCCCTCCGACCTCCCGGCAAGGAAGCTGGAGGCACGCCAAGGTTCTTAGAGCTCCCATCCTGCGCAGATCGGGAGGCTCCAACAAGCCCATGTAGATCAACTTTGATCTCTATCTGGTTCTCTCGGGCACAGAGTCATAGACTTTGATGGAGATCCAGAGCTGATTAGCACCGGTTCCGCGGTATATCATGCATATTAAAGAGCCCCATATACACCAAGCTGGAATAGCCGGCATTCAGAATGCGAGTGATCATGATAAGCTTTTCTAAATTGCGACAAACGAAACAATTTGTATCCTTCTCGACTAGCCTTTTCACCGCCCGAACAGCACTATTCCTATAAGCAGAGAGCCTCGTGCATGTCGCAGCGAGCCAGCATCAGCATAACGCCTCTAAGATAAATCACGGCAAGGGAAGGTTGTCGTGATAGTTTGTTATTCATGGTGGTTATCATGACCCAGTCCACTACTACCTAGTAGATGTAGAAAATTGTCCGAAGTCCTCTTCTCTTGATACAGGGGTGAAATGAATTCAAGCTTCTTTGACTTGAGTGGTCAAGATGAATAGCATTAGCATATACAAAACCGTCCAAAGCCTACATGCCCTCTAACTACCGCCCAACCTCCCGACGCAGCCGTCCAGCAGCTGTCGTGGGACCAGGCTCGGGCCAGCTGCCCACAGCATCGTCCACTTCCTCGAGGAAGGTGGTACTATTGTGCACACTGGTACCACTCAAGACAACACGCACACCGGGGGAGCTAGCGTTGACTTGCGCCACCATCTTGGCCTCCTCGTACGTGGCGCCGCCGACCATGAAGATGATAATATCCTGTGGCTTATCCCGAGTATGCCCGCTTCCTTCGAGGAAAGGGTACTGCAGCTCCTTCAGACGGCCCTTGATGAGGTTTTGTAGAGTCACCTCAAGTCGGGGGGAATGTTGGGTGTAGACATTTTCGACGCCCTTGAGGCCCTTGAATCGGTCTCGAGCACCTGAGAAAAAGGAAGTTGATTCGAAGAGGTCGGTGAAGCCTCCAGCGACTGGGGGGGCTTGGAGTGAGTGGTGGTATGCGAGGAGCTTGGGGATGATGTTGACGCGGTTGGAGGGGACGTCGCCTGCGGTGACGAGCAGGTCGAGCAAGACTGGGAGGGCGTTGTTGGGCTGGCTCTCATAGCGGAGCCCGTAGAGTGCTACCAGGCGGATTTTGCTGTCTGCCGGGACATTCGGTAGCTGGATAATTCGTTGAAGCGACTGGAATGAATTGCTATTAGCATCCCATGGTTTCGGGGGGTGTTGTAGAGACCACACATACCTTGAGGTCATTGGAGTGATTGTCATTACAGGCTAAGCTCTGCTCCAACTCACTCACATCCAGCAAATTGTCCTCGCCCACTCGCCGACTCAGTTCACCCACCAAGGTGACGTGTTTGCTCACATTGCCAGACAGTTTGCGGAATTCTGGGTAATCCTCCACAAACCGCTTCATATCGGCGATGGAATCAATGTTCATATTATTTTGCGTCTTGACCTGGTACTGCTCCACATATTCCTTGATGTTTTGTCCCAGGTCGCCAAAGTTCTGATACATGTTCTTCTTGAAGAAAGGATCTTGATCTTGAGCGAGAACGATCTCCTTCAGCTCGGGCCGGATGTCCGGTACGCCGCCCAAATCCACTCTTCCATTATTGATGCCGAGAAGTTCGTGCACCATAGCCTGATAGGTCCATTGTGAGAGCAACGGTGTGATAGGGTCATCGCGACGGTCCAGAACAAGCAGGATAGGCGGCGTGTCCGTCCGGCGGAAATTAAACAACTGCTCCTCCTGCGTAATATGGTATCGAACTTCTGTCGCTAACTTTCGAGCCAGGAGACTGTTCTTTTCGTATCGAATTAACGGGTTCTTTTTCAGCGACAACAGCAAAGCGAGGACTCCCTCGGTGGCCCGTTGCAGCGAGTCCGGATTCCATAGATCTGGCGAATGGCTCCATAGTCGGGACAATGGAAATCCCAAATTCAAAGTGCATAGGTCAGGGTTTATGACGAGGAAATCGGCGAATTGCTCCTGTACACATTGCACGACCTCGTGGCTGTCCGCCTCAGCGAGTCGCTCAAGGGAGGACTTGCGGATAATGTTGCTGAAGTAGATGTAATATTCGCCGTATTTAGGCTCTCGAAGTTCATCGATAAGGAGCTGGATGGAGTTCGGGGAGGGGCGCACGAAGCATAAGCATCGCAAATGGCGCATCCTCTCACGCGCGGCGTTGTCCAGGCGGTCAATGAGGTAGACTTCGTGGTTCAGGAGGGCGGATTGGGTGATGGCGGTCGAGACGATGGATACCTGGGTAGACAGTGATTAGTCTATCGTGTCCGGCAATGTGTCTGGTAAGCGCAAGTCGCACTGTCTCACTATCCAGAAGCAGGATCTTCATCTTGGTGGATGATGACCCTGAAGCCGACTCGCCGGCCGTCACCATCTTGGAGATGTAGCCCGAGACGGCCGCGACGACGTCCATGATGAAGGGAGAATGCGCCCTGAGGCGGGCGATCCACGGGATGAAAGGGGGAAAAAGACGAAGCTGAAGAAGTTGCTGCTGATCGCGGTGAGTGGTGTTGTCCCTTGTGTTCGCGGGGGAAGGTGGAGCAGACGAGGTGGTTGAATAATGTTGGGCGCCGCTTTTTCCACATGACGTCCTTACCGTCGATCTCTTGACGCCCTTTTTCCTGCTCCGCTTCTTGATCCTTCTTCTCTTCCAGCTTGCATGCGTTCTTCTCTCTTGAACACTTGTCCTCGATTTGGGTCTGGGTCGACACCATGTTGCCCTACATAGACGCTTGTTCGTTTCTCCATATTTCTCCCAAGTGAAGCTACCAGAGCTGTTGGACCTCGGAACTGACCTCCCCGCAGTGTTTAGATACCCTGCTCAGCTCACAGGCGCGTCGGTGGATGAGCGTGCGTATCCTACTGCCCCAAACCTTGCGATTTAACAGCCAGGCTTCTAATCTTACCCTCTAGTTAAATTGATCGCATCCTTCCTGCTCTCCTACCCTCTCGCCGGCCTGTTGAAACGCATCCCCGACGCCCAGCCCTGGAAAAAGAACGCCTTTATTATTGGTGCTTCGCTCTTCTACATTGTCGGCCTTTTCGACCTTTGGGATGGTCTCCGTACACTTCTTTACAGTGCAGCTGGCACTTATGCCATTGCATACTATGTGGATGGCTCCCTGATGCCCTGGGTTGGCTTCATCTTCCTCATGGGCCACATGTCGATCAGCCATATCTACCGTCAGATCCTCGATGACGCGCAAGTGATCGATATTACAGGAGCGCAGATGGTGCTCGTTATGAAGCTGTCTTCCTTCTGCTGGAACATCCACGACGGTCGTCTTCCTCAGGAACAGTTGTCGGATGCGCAGAAGTATTCTGCAATCACCGAGTTCCCCAGCATCGTCAACTACCTGGGCTATGTTCTGTTCTTCCCGTCGCTGTTTGCCGGTCCGTCCTTCGAGTATGTGGACTACCGCCGCTGGCTGGACACCACACTTTTCGAAATCCCGCCAGGGACAGACCCAGCCAAGGTCCCTCCCACCAGAAAGAAGCGCAAGATTCCGCGCAGCGGCACCCCTGCGGCAAAGAAAGCCGCCATTGGACTGTTTTGGATTTTTGCCTTTTTGAAACTGGGCTCTTGGTTCACTAAAGACTTTGTGCTGTCTGATGCTTTCATGGAATACTCCTTCCCTCGCCGTGTCTTTACCGTGTACATGCTCGGCTTCACCACGCGGCTGAAGTACTACGGTGTCTGGTCCCTGACAGAGGGCGCTTGCATCCTCTCCGGCATGGGATATAACGGTTTTGATGCCAAGTCGGGCAAAGTGTTCTGGAACCGGCTCGAGAACGTGGACCCCTACAGTCTCGAGACCGCTCAGAACTCGTATGGCTACCTCGGCAGCTGGAACAAGAACACTAACCACTGGCTGCGCAATTATGTGTACCTGCGTGTCACGCCCAAGGGCAAGAAACCGGGCTTCCGTGCTAGCATGGCTACCTTTGCGACTAGTGCTCTGTGGCACGGCTTCTACCCAGGCTACTATATGACCTTTGTCCTGGGTTCATTCATTCAGACGGTTGCAAAGAGTATGGCCCCCAAACATCGTTAAGCTCTTTCGCCCGATATATCTTTATCGACCATTATTCGAGCTTGACTGCTAACACCCCATAGATTTCCGCCGATACGTGCGCCCCTTCTTCCTCACCCCCGACGGCACCAAGCCAACCCCCAACAAGCGGTACTACGACATCCTCAGCTGGGTAGTCACCCAGTTCACGCTCGGCTTCGCCGTACTCCCCTTCATCTTCCTCGGCTTTAGCGAATCGATGCTCGTCTGGTCCCGTGTATACTTCTACGGGGTCATCGGCACCGCAGCCTCCCTCGCTTCCTTCGCCTCCTTCTCCCCAGTCAAGGCTTATCTCGTTGGCCAACTCAAGCGCCGCAACCGTCCTCATATCCCGCGCACGATGAGCCAGGAGACTGTGCGCCCGCCGACCCTCGGTCTGCCAAATGACCCAGAACGCGACTTTGACGAGGCGGTCGCCGAGATCAGGGCGGAGATTGAATCTCGTCGTCGGAGGGGAAGCGTGGTTACCATGCCTACCGGTGAGGAATTGAAGATTGCTGTTGAGCAGAAGATTGGACGGAAGCTTTAAGCTTGAGGTTTGAGGTTGAAGATGCTGTCTGTGGACAGGAGCTTGTATAGATAGTATGCTGCAGTTTGGTGGTTTTGCTGGCTCATTGACCCGATATGGTCAGAGCTGAACTGGGTTTGGCCCCTTGGAGTGCATTCTTTGCTAATAGCGTTAGAGAGATCGTTGTGAGTTAAGTTTTCTTTTTTTTTAATAACGACAAGTGTCATTTCGGTTGAAAACGATGAGGAAGGTGAAGAGTGGACATTCGAATCACATAGTTCATGCGTACATGTAGGTTGTCGGAAGCGCCCATCTCTGGAAATTGCAATCGATCAACCACGACACCAGGGTCTGCACATAAAGAGAGATAGCTCCCAGCCGATACAGACGAATCCTAACAGGAATAAGCGTCACGTTGAAAGTGAAAGACTACAGCATCCATGGACACTAACATTAGCCAGCCAAAGAAAGAGTGACCCAACACTCTTTGTAGCTAGATAGATGTCCAGTCCAAATCTATCCAACTACAAAAGAATGATCCAAGGCCCTGGTGTGCTGCATAGCCGCAGCACCTAGACCACAACCCCCATGCCGGGCTCAATGCCTCCGAGCACCCTCTGCCACTATCGGGCATTCCAATCATCTGTGGGGGCCTGAATGGCGTGTTACGCCTCGGCCGTCTTGTTTCTGAGAAGTCGTTAAACCCTGGAGGTGCTGGAGGTGTAAGATGGATCGGGAATCAAAGCCACTTACCGGAGGCGACGATGGTAGGCACGCGCACTCTGTCTAGCAAGCTCTCTACTGTAGGTTCTTGGTTAATTCGAGTAGAGGCTGGAAGCGGTCCCTCGGGGAATACCACGGAGCCATTACAAATACCCACCACGAAGAGCATGTCTTGGCTTGTGGTTGAATTATAGACGTAGATTCGTGGCTCTACGAGTTCACGAGCTAGAAATCCAGCACAATAGATCCAAGGCTGTAAGAGTGGCTGCGTAAAGTGGAAGAAATCGTAGATTCATTGTATTATACAGATGCGGAATGCAGTATGCAGTATACAATGAATAGGAAAGTAAATCAGAATGAGAAGAGAAGAGGAATGTAAATGCCAAGTCAAGGCTGAAAAGAAGATGAAGATCAAGTAACACATGTCAAGTGTGAAAGAGAAGGAGCAAGTGAAGAAGAGAGTAGAGCCAAATATAGAAAGCTGACGAAATACCAGTCATAAAGTGACCGGCCACAGAGAGGGTAAAGAGAATTTAAACAGGAAGAATAGAAGAAAACGACAGGCGAAGTGTAAAAGCACGCGAAGCGATCAGGGGGAATATTATATATGTGCGTACAGTCGTGTCGTGTAGATCGTAGATAAATGTCCAGCGAAGTGAAGATGAATGAACAGCGTTAAGGACGAGGACAAAATTTGTCTCTGCGTTATAAGGGTGGGTGTTAAAGTAAAGACGGTGGGAGATATAATGCAGGCATGGTTGTAGATGTGTTGTCGCTGAAAAGGAAGCCGAAGTCGAAAGTGCAGATGGTGGAATGAAGTGGGAGTGAGAGGCGAGTATGCGAACCGTTAGGAAAATAAATGCCGAGATGGTCGTTGGGTCAAGTCAAGTCAAGAGGAAGGTAAACGGTGGTAGAAAGTGCAAGTTGAAAGGAAAGGCAACGTGCGTTCTGACCACGCCATAGCAGTAGTCGCAGAGATCGGGGCGCGAGATGCAATAAGATATTAGAAGCCCGTAGTGTTACCAATAACAGCCAACGCGATCTGCAGGGCACGAGTTAGTCCGAATATTCCATCACAAAACGACCTGATCTTCTTACAATAATAACGATAATCACCACACCAAGCGAAATCATCCACCGATTCAAATTCCGCCACCAGCGCGCATTCTCATGTCGGCGGCGCTGCAGTGCGATCAACTGCGTCTCCAACGCCATCTCGACATCGTCGTCAACGCTCGCCATTTCCGGAGTGAGTTTCGGCAAAGGCGGGAGGGGGAGGAACGCTGCGATAATCCATGCTGTACGCGCCATTAGTATCAATTCTTGATTGCATGAGCTTGTGACAAGCTCATATCAAATGGACAAACTCACCCAGCGGGAAAATAAAGCCCACACAGAACGAGTACACCTGGATATTCCTCCTTCCAAACATAGGTTCATTCGTCGAGTCCAGCGACGGCGCCGTCCACGCGCTGCTCGAGTGCGGAATACCTCGTCGGTCCGTATGCAAATGCGGCGACCAGCTATGGCGCATTCGATGGCGCGACGTGCCGACGACTTCGTCTTCCTCGTCGGGATCGGGGACCCAGTGCGCGCGCGGGTCGAGCGGGTCGCTTTCGATGCGACGCTGGACGAACCGTACTGGTCCGGGGCGCTGAGGCTGCGCAGGCTGCGCGGGTGCGATAGCGGGGGCTGGGGCTGCGGCTGCGGCCTGCTGTGGCGATCTGGGTCGGGGCGGGGACGCTGGACGTTGCGACGAGCGTGGGCGTTCCGGGGAGCGTCCGCGGGGAATGTTCAAAGGGGTTGGCATGAGGTTGAAATTGAAGACGCTGGAGTTGGATGTACCGGGGCGAGCGGAGGACGGCCTGCTCACGTCCATAATTGAGAATGCCGAGTTGAGGCCTAGTGCGTCGGCGCGGTAGTATATCTTTGCCCAGGTGGGCAGGATGTGCCAGACGGTGCTTGAGCTGGTGCCGGGTCGCTTGAGGCTTCGTGTGCTGTTGCTGCGTTTTGAGCCGGAGGATAGACTTCCTGGGAAGCCCGGGCGTGGGGGCAGATTGGTCAGGCTGTCTTGTCGCTCGTCTTCGTCGGTGTCTGTTACCAGCCAGACGCTTGAGTTGCTGGGTTGGGAGATTAGTGATGTCTCGGGGATTGCTGGTTCGGACATCTCGCGGGCAGGGGTGTGTTCGTTTTCGCCCGCGGCAGCAAGGTTGGCTAGGTCTTCAGCTGACCACACTGATGACACGCGGGATAGATGCGGGTTCCAGCGGCCGGAGGCTGGGCCGGGTGTGAAGTCGCGGACTGGAGTGAAGTCACGGTCTGAAGATACCGATGTGTCGGCTCGCGAGCTGGACGATGGTGCTCGGATACGTGGGTACTGGATGGGGATACCGCTGTCGATGGCGGCAGCCATCTCCGACACTGAGCGGAAGCTGCGTGACGAGGAACCCGGGGAGCGGGATCGGCTGGCTGATGGACGTCTAGGATTCGACCGGAACGAGGCTACTGAGCGCAATGGCGGGCTCGAGTGGAATGACGATGGCGAGCGGGTGCTCAATTGCTCAGACGAGCCGGCAGTATGAATCCAGGGTGCGGTGACACCAGCGTGTCGCACGGCTGTTCCGCGGGAATTCCACGATGAGAGCGAGTTGGATCGTGGCTCGGAGTCTGAATTGGCTGCACCAGATGGCACGAAGTTGACGCTTGAGTTGTCCAGCGTCACGAAGTTCGGGCTCGACGGGGCGCCAATGGTTTCAAAGTTGGGACTTGACGGCGCACCGATCTGCTCGATATTGGGACTGGAGTAGCCAATGATTGATTCCTCGTCTCGGACAGACTTGGGCGAGGTAGGAGGTTCCGAGATGACCGCTTTGATTGTAGGCGTCGCAGTGGGCAAGACGATCATCTCATCATCCGAGTACTCTGGCTCATCGGGGCCGTCTGATGTATAGTCCTGATGTTTGGCGGCCGGGCTGATCTCTGGCAGCGATGACTTGCTGGATACTGGGTCATCCCACATCTGTGGGGGAGAATTGATTGTATCCACGGTGGACGATACATCCCATGTCTCGCGAATGGACAGGTCGCGGGTGCTGCTAGCCGCGGGATGGCCCAAGGCGGGCGATGACCACGTTGACGTGGATGGGCCGGGGGTATCTGCATAGCTGAAGCCAGTATCCGAGATATACCCCTGCTGTCCTTTGCCGGGAATCGGCAACAAGATCTGCTCTGGTTTGGTGGGAAATGGCGTGGCGGTATACATGTCGGCATCTTCCTTCTCCCCGAAGACCATGCGAAGGGATTGAATTGATCGGGTCGGGGATCTTTCATTGGTATGAGCTGAACTGCGCTCCTGCAGAGCTCGCCGCCGCCGTGGCGGAGGCGACGTTGACTGTTTAGACGTCGGCATTGGGGTGGTTGAAGTTGTCGAGAGTGTGGGATATTAGGGCATGATCCTGAAGACGACGAGGTTGGTGAAGGTGATGTGCCAACCACAATGAAGAATGCAAATAGTGATATAATAGATCGGCCAGACAAATCGCAATGGCCAAATCAATAATCATAAACAAGAAGGAATGACGTTGACCGCAATAGGGGACTTGTTTGTGTTTTCCTGGATTGGTTCAATGTAAGGAATGTTGAATCGAGGGCGATGATCAAGATCGATGATAAGAGATAGACTGGATAAGTCTATACTGGTCTATGGGGGGTTGGTCAAATTCTTCATGAAAAGAGCGTAGCGTGACTAGCGTCAGAGGTATGGATAATGAGCGTCAAGTCGTCAAGGACAAGCAATTAGGCGTATGATGCGTTTCAAAGTGACATTAGTGAGCGTCAAGAAGGGGGGTCATTAAGAGTTTCAAAAGAACGACGGGGTATGCAGAACGACTGGCGGCAACAACACACAAGAAAACAGTAACACACGACAAGAAGAAGGGGAGAAGAGAAGTGAGACACTTCGGCGATCTCAAGGGGGGCAGGAATTTTGTTGCCCAGCGGCGGTGAAGCGCCCTTCAGAGAGACGCCAAAAGTGTCCAGTCAACGCCCGTCCACGTCCAGCCAGTGCTCACTCAGTGGATGTTTTGGGCGCCTATCACAGAGAAGCCCGGGCCGCAGGGGTATGCATGCGCTGCACGGTCGCGAAATTACAGCTGGCCTCGACCGTTGGCTCTTTGAAGAGGAAAGAATATAATACGGGTTTTTGTTTTTAAATATGGAGACCCGCATGTAGCCAGGTGGAGCTGGCCTGATGTGATGGAAATTGTATGGTTCACGGGAGATGCTCGATCCTGCGTGGCTGGGCCCATGGGGATTTCTGTTTTTAGGACGCTGCTGATAGGTGAATACTCGGGTAAATGAGAGAAGCGAATGTTACAAAGATGAAGATGAAAGCAGGGCTTAGCAAGCGAAGACAAGTGTGTCCGTCGTGATGAACTACACAAATTACAAATGGAGCATCCATCACTGTAGGCTCGAACTTTGCGATATGAAGTGGAAAATATGGATCCTCGAATTACCAAAGTCAAGGTCCTCCATGATCCATCTCCATCTTTTGTCCTTCAATTGAATCGATTCCACTCTTATCCCCTCTTCTCCCTCAGCCCGGTGGATCCCCATGCGTTGTCCTCTTCCTCCAGGATTCGGGCCAACTACACTGTGAACAGTTAGCGAAAAAAAAATTAGCGCCGTCTGACCTCATCATGATACTATTACTGACAGTCCAGACACTGGCAGACAGTGTCCGGAAAATGCCGTTCATCAGGCGGTTGAAACTTGAATGACACCTGCAGTGGGCACAAAGGACTCGACTAACTATAGAGTCTTTACATATCAATGTCTCAAGACCAGGTTGCACCCTCGCGGACAACTGTTCGTTCACCCAGCAACGCAACATAATCCCGCCGGTTATTGACGTTCATGATCTCGGAAAATTCATCTCCTCCCACGATCCCCTCGCATTGACTCAGTTGTTAAATGAGGATGAGCCCCAAGGGATAGGCCTGCAGCTGATGCCTCACAAAACATACAGAGCCAGGCACACCCTCGACCAGAGTGACGGAGACGCTCGGTCCATGTGTTCGGGACTGAGATGCGACCTCTCGCCTGCCACGGAGGTTTTATTTCAATAGTTCCGCGACGGGTTGAGAACTTGAAGATGTATATATTGCGAGCAGGACTATGGTCGGGGTGGGTGTGGTTGAGAGTGCAATTGCCTTGGCCACATGCTGGTTCAGACAGACCACCACCAGGCTTGTGCAGTCTCCAAGACACGAAATCCTTCATTGTTGAAGCGAACATTGTGAAGAACAATACTAAGAACAATCATCGTAGATACTGATACTGATCATCCTGGTCAAGTCCCATTGAGGCCACGGAGTGAGCCGTGACGCTGTAATTACCATTCACGTAACCCTCTCCCACGGTCCCACGATCTGAATGGCACTCAGGTACGGTAATTATGGTCTTGGTATTGTCCTCCCACTTCACCCGCAACAAAGAAGGTCTCGACTCACTTCCAAGTCTGTGCCTTGATAAACTGGCCCACCAGCGCTTCCGCAACAAAGTTGGCAGTTGTTGAGATCTCCAACCTCAACTTGCGTCCGCCATGGCTCCCGTGGCTGCTTCCAGCGGCCTTTTGGCGCGCTTGAAGAGTTTGTATAGCAAGCATCAGGGTGTGTTTCTCTTACCACCAACACAGAGACCCCAGCGTCGACCAGCACCACCAACTTCAGACCTGTCAACTAACCGCCCACCTAGATGAACCCTCATTATCCGTGCAAACCGTCGCGCTCTTCTCGGTAGATCACACATCCTCCCCTTTGCACCGGCCCCCTCTTGAATAAATACACCTCCGAATCTCCATGCCCGTGCTCCAAGACTAACGAAACCATCCCAGGTCGCCCTTACCTTGCTCTACGTCGTTCCCTTCTACCTCTCCCCATACACCCGGCCTTCGCCCAGTCTCAGTCGCGATGCGCCGTCCGTCATCCGCGCGCGCATTCGCACCGTTACCGGCTCCTGTATCGTCTGCTCGGTGATTGTGCTTTGGCTCGTCGTTGAGAAAGGCGGCTCCTCGCCCAGTGCCGCGTTGAGCCTGCTCGGCTGGTGGCCGATTGACCTGGGTGATATCTTGCGCAGTCTACTGTTGACCGCGATCCTGTTCATCGGCCCGCTATATGAGCGTGGAATTGTCGAGGGCGAGTGGCGGTCATGGGTTAGCCGGGCGAAATGGTCCGAGTCTTTGGGCGGTTGGATCGGGTGGAGGAACTACGTTGCTGTAAGTACCGGTGCTCATCCGACATGCTATCCCTCATATCTAACGACTTGTCTCTCCAGGGCCCCGTCACTGAGGAAGTCATGTTTCGCTCCGCCCTTGTTCCCCTGCATGTCCTCGCGCACATCTCCCCAGGTCGCATCGTCTTCCTCTCCCCGCTGTACTTCGGCATCGCCCATATCCACCACTTCTACGAGTTCCGGCTCACTCACCCCGACACCCCCGCCCTCGCCGCCCTCCTCCGCTCCCTCTTCCAGTTCGGCTACACCACTGTCTTCGGCTGGTATGCCACCTTCCTGTACCTGCGCACCGGCTCCCTGCCCGCCGTCATCCTGGTCCATAGCTTCTGCAATTGGTGCGGGCTGCCCAGGTTGTGGGGCCGTGTGGAAGCCGGTGAGCCCCTGGGCCCGCCGCTGCGCGGGAAGGAGGATAGGGATGGAAATGGGCGCGGGGTGGATGTTGGTAGTGGGGAGTTGAGTATTGGTTGGACGGTGGCGTATTATGCGCTGCTGGTCCTGGGCGCGATGGGCTTTGCGTGGGAATTGTGGCCGTTGACGAAGTCGTATAATGCGTTGTTGGACTTTGGGGTGAAGAAAGGGTCTAAATGAGCGTTGGATTGGGATTCGAGTCGAGCTTAGTTTGCTCGCTCGGTCTTCTCTGTCATGATTGTTGATGTGTGCATTGCATGGCGATACATTCCTGGCCTTGCGACTATCATATGAAGCTACACGTTACGAAGTCTTACGGTATGTCCATAGCAGTCCTGCCTTTCGCATTCCTGAAATGAGTCAAGATATCTCTCTTAATGAATAACTTTTCGCTTATGTCCATCTTGCGTAGCGCCTATAGAACAGTAGTTAGTCGCCCCCAAATTCCAACTGCAAGCCTGATTTCCTGAAGCTTACGCCGAGACTACAGTCACTGGACTAGTAAACAATCCAGCTTTATCCTTTGGTAGCGGAAAGTTACACTTCGGTCTCGGCATAATGTTCGACCGAGCAGAGCATACATCAAACAAACGAAATCATTCTCGACGACCAGACACACTCACTCTCTTTCTATGCCTAGACCCGGATCGTTTTGAAAGGGCCAGGATCTAAATATATCTTTCCATTATGACTGCTTAGTCTGGACATATGGAAACGAGCAAATTTCCTCAACCTACATCCATTTCGGGAGATATATATTGCTTCTCTTTTGCAATAAACAGCGGATTATTGACCTACCAAACCACCTGCCCGTGAGTAGATACCTCGCTGGAGCGATCGAGGGTGGAAAACAAAGCTCACAAAGGAATTATCCAGCGAGCTGTACTATAGCGGTTGGGCAACCTGACTGGGCCGCCTGCCTTCCACCAACACTCACCTGGAGGTACTCACGGTTTGCACAGCCTGGGCTCAGGAGTCTGAAGTATGCTGCCGAGGATAGGTTATGGAACTCTCAGGCGTCCCTACAGACCCACAGCTCCACCTGATCGAGAGCAGGACCCGCGTACTGATGCTCACCACCTGATCGAGATATATTTCTCTTCCTGCTCCTTCACTGAGGATAATATACACTTGGAACCTCATCGAAGCGGAATTCGCTTTCGACGGAAGGGTATATCGAAGCACCAGCCCTGAGAACCAACTGCAGGCTGCTAGATATAAGTGGCACAGACAAGTGTTTGGACATCTGAGGCTAAACTACCGACACAGACCACCTGTACCATGTTGCTCGTGAACTGAACATCGACTTTCAACCTCTGGATTTTATGACCGGCACGACATTGACGACACTGACCGACCAGGCCGCGTCTCCCACCCCGTTCTTCGAACCAATGGACGAGGCTGGGTAACGTCTCTATCCCCCCATCATGATGAAAATGAGTCGGGCCTGTCATCTTACCGCGCCTTATCTCACCCAGAGCTGGAATATAATGGCGTCGAAGAGGTGGAAAGTCCCGTCACTCGTGGGAGGATCCGAAAACTTCATGAGGATCCATGCCGCGGCCGTCCTGTCCACCTCCTGGCGCGGCATCCCCCACTCACGCCGGAAGCAGTACATCCGTTCCTCTGCTGCTTTAATCGAGGCTGATCTTGGTCTACGACATGGAACAGCTGACCAACAAGGTGCCTCTGGAGCGTTAACGCAGGGGTCCGGGAAATTATTTTATTGCGGGGAACCATGGACGCTGAAATCGAAGCTTTTCCATGTGGGAGCTTCACCCGACTTCTTCGGCCAGCCCTGCGCAGGATTTGCTCAATGGTTGTGCGGTACCGTCGGCAGAGCTGCAGAATTTAGCTCATGGATGGAATATTAAAGAAATCCTGAAATATTATTGAGAATATCTCGAGACTGAGTTCAGGCCTGTTGTTGCCCCTGCGAACCTCCCTGTTGCTACGGCCGCGATGAGGGATGTTGGTCATAAACATGCTCGGTTACTATTCCCCTGAGGGATGTGCCGGGTTTTCAAGTCCTCAAAGATCTTTGACAGACTTCCAATACCCAATACCAGTGTCTTATTCTGGCGCTGGTAATCACCGACTGGTCTAACAGGCTCCATCTCACAGTCAGCCAAGGATTAGGCTTGTGCGTCTCCTTCACTACCACTGATCTTCACACATGACTGTCCTGTCAGGCTCGTCTGCCGGTGCAGCCTTTGGCGTACGTACAGCCTGATGGGCGGCTTCCAAATGGTTCTCGGAGTAGCTCTGATGGAGCATTGGGGCACGATGGCGAGCGACATGCCAGCTGATGCTGAGCTCGTCGTGGCAAAGGCGATCTGCCAGTCCCCATGTCTGCGGGCAGTATAACGGTAAGCTACCTCAGTCATCACTCAACTGCCTAGGGCTACTGTACTGACTCACTCAGGCGATGCTGTCTATAACAGTCCACGTTATGATGGGCTTTGTCGGTTCCTGACTGGATATGACAGCATGAAACAGTTACTCGCACTGCTCTTATACGTACATCGATATACTCCAGGAATTGTAACTCACTCCCAGTCAATGCTGACACAAATCTCATCTCAATCCTGCTTTGCGCTATCTGCAAGAAGAGTCCCGTGGCAGGTGAACAAGAAGTGCAGCAGCGGCTATGCATCCGTCTTGCGAAAGGAACAAACCACCCCATGGCCCCTGAAAGCAAGCTGTGTACCAGAAGATTCCCACACTGGTGCAGAAGCAAGTGATGATGGATGCATTGAGGCTCCCTAGGTCGCGAGCCAGGATCTGTTGAGACAATCTACCGAAGACATGGACCATGATGCTGACCCATTGCCGTATGGTGCATGCAAGGCCCGAGACAGACCGAGGCTACTGAGAGTACAGCAAAATCTCCCTCCTATGCTGACCTGTCATTATACCTTCACCAGCCTCTCTTGGAATAACTCGGTGCTCGATCCACACCGCTATCTCTACACAAGGACCTCAGGGAGCGCATGCAGACGAGACCGTTGAAACCACCGAGACAATCGTGTTCCCGTCAGGTGATGATCCTCAAGTTGCCAGGAACGTCTCGGCTATAATGGCGTGTCTTCTTTGCCTTTTCCATGACGAAATGGTCTTCGGCGATGCTGCACTCAACTCTTCAATACTCGTGTCTTCTGGTTGTCTCGCGCGCACATTACTCCTCGTTAACTCCACTCCTTTTCTTTGCCTATCATTGATTGCCTGGATCATACATCTGGTGAGTCCCAGATAGCTATCGCGTCCAGGGTTTCAGGAAACTTTGCCACCTTGGCCTCACTTCACGGTCGTGAAATTCCCCCTCAGTGACTATCTCGAAAACCACAAGCCTTGCACTCTTCTGCATGTGATCTCGATGCAATTTTCATGATAGATCACTGACTTTTTAAGTTCAGTTGCCATGAAGGGCATCAAGAAGGCGTGGAGAAGAAGTGCTGCAATGCCTGTGCACCCTTTGCTCTCGCATTTGGCTAGTCGTGTCTCATCCTCATCTTCATGGACATTCCCCACGACTTCGCGCTGGGAATGGTCGAGTGGTCATTAACCCTGACCGAGTCCGTCATGTCATGGATGGGAGGGGTATCCCATGTCTCTTGCACTGGCTCGTTTGTGTTGCCAGGAAGACCAAAACTCATCATCATGAGGACAAGATCTGGGAAGCACTTATATCCACACTGGCAGATCTAACGACCATCACTCTGGTGATCTCTTACTCGGGCTAAAGGCAACAGTGTTGCCCCGACTCCCTGTTGCGATATATACAAGGCTTCTGACACATAGGGGTCAACCCAGAGAGCGCCCCAGTCATGTGGGGCCTTCTTTATCAAGAGCTATTATGGCTGATCATCAGCCGCCCAAGGTACCTCTGGGAAGGGCAGTTGAAAGAGAGTCATCTCCTACCCCACCGTCTGCAGTATTACCGACTCGTTCAACTCTCTTGCCCGCGCAGCAGCGTTTGACAAGTTGCCGGATCTGGCGTTTGCTTCCATGGTCTCCATGCTTTTTCTTTTCGCTCTCCTCCTGCTTTCTCGCCTTCTTCACTTGAATGGAATGCAACCAGGGAGGTCGATAATGCACTAATCAGCGAGCGTGATTAGAGTGCTCAGGAGGTCTCCTTCGTCTTGCTTGGTAACTCCCTCGACAACAACAGCAGAAAGGTCCGCTTCGTGGATTGTCGGCCACCAGGTGGATCCGTTCAATTTGTTGTGGATCGGGGGACAGGACAGCCACACCGGGGTAATATATTGCAACAGAAGTACATGGATCGTCCTGATAGCTGGCGCGAGAAACCCCATCTTTGGTGGTTGACGCGGGTGAATGACCAGAAGAAAGAGCGGCACGCGCAGGGTCCCGACTACGTCTTGCAGTACTCGCCAGTCAACGATGCGGTCCAACAACCCGAGGACTACGCACGTGTCAAGCTTATGCTACACCACCCGTTTATGCGTCTACAGGACCTGAAGATAATAAATGGCCGCCGCTTTTGAATGTATGACTGACACTTTATCAACATGTTGAAAGCCAGAACTGTCACTTCTGGGGGGCTCTCCTTAGTCCCGCAGGGCATCTGAACGCAGAGCCTGAGGACTACACGCCTGGATCGGTGAGCGAGATGCAGGTGGCCTTGCGACGGACCTATCGAGAATGGGTACTGACTCCGGGGGCAATTTCTTACATCCGAGGCATCAAAGAGAGCTTGGAGGAGTGAGCCAGGTGGGCACTGTGCTGTGGCCCGGGATGTACTGGTTGGACCTCCATGGTGATTCGCACCTGCAAGAGTTCTATGATCGAGCAGCCGA
The DNA here is from genome assembly GCA_027569415.1 of Penicillium janthinellum. NCBI lineage: Eukaryota > Fungi > Ascomycota > Eurotiomycetes > Eurotiales > Aspergillaceae > Penicillium > Penicillium janthinellum. The sequence continues at coordinate 237,542 of JAPDFA010000038.1, forward strand.
GGTGTCCCCGAACAGCTCTTCGAGGATGCAGAGCTGAGCCAGACAACGATTTACGGCCTGAACCAGAGACCAGTTGAAGATAGCAGCGACAGGATCGAGAAATGGCCAACTTGGGCGCCTATAACCTTAATATTGATGTGCTTGACAACCCGAAGCTTTTGTGCTCTTGGAGAGAAAGCAGAAGAAACTTTATGATGGCAATCTGCCTGACTGGGCATGAGATAGAGCAGCTATCTTCCACGTGAAGCAAGAAGTGAGAGAGAACCAGGTCAAATCCCTTGCTGGCTGCATAATTGACGTCCATGCTATGTCATACACCACACCAACAACACATTCGGTCCACCGTGCTCGAGAAGGTTATGAAGATTTGGAGAACGTGGCACCTGACGATCGTTGGAAGGAGATACTTTACCTGGAAAACTCGACGTTATGATTCTGAAGGTGACTGTGAGCGCGTCTACTCAACATCAGAAAGTAATCGGACAAGGCTGGCTATACGTGACCCTTCCTCTGTTCCCTTAGTACCTACTCCACCCAGACCAGGCCGATAGCAACCCACAACTTCGGCGCGAGTTTCTCCAGGACTTTCGCCTGTGTCCGCTCATGGTGCTAACTATCATGGCTGCGATTGTTCGGTGAGCAAATCTACAGCACCGGGCTCACTGGCGTGCCTGGGATTGCAATGTTGGAGACGCGGATGATGCAAAAAAAAGCGCAAGGAAGCTGCATTCGTGATGAAGCTTAACGCAAGCGCATATGCCCCGAGTTTACACACATCTTCGCCGACTGTGGCCTTCCCGGCGGCCTGGTGGGAGATTTGGAGAGACGACAGTTGATTGGTAAGGCCCGTGACAACTACTCAAAATTATGGCGATGTACTAATTAAGGAGCTAGCGTCAAGCTACATCATCAGAGAGCGGGTCTGTGAATAACAAAATTCCCGTTCTTGAACTTCATGGAGGCATCACAATGTCCCCCAGCCGTCATGATGACCTCGAGCCCTGAGGGCCTCCTCGTGAGGTTACTGGTGAGGAGGTAGTTGGGGTGTCCAAAGTGAACAGCGATGAACACCAACCCGAATGGCTTAGTGCGCGAGCCTTGTATTAGATTATCGCTGGAGCTGGGGTGTTCTGGGATCCTTCACTTTGTACTGTTCCCTGACCGTTGCCGACGTTCTTGCGAACACCCTGGACTTATGGCGAGCGCAGACATTGGAATGTTATTGAGGATGCGCGACAGCCTTGTTTGAAGAGCGACTACTTTCAACCATGTCTTGTTCATCCTGTTCCACATACGACCTTTGAATGGAGTTAATAGAAGTCGTAATCATTAAAATTGTTGGCGTGAAGCAAGGTTCTATTGTATTGAGTCTTCTACTCCCAGCCTCACCTCCTTACTTGAGGCCCCAAGGAATCCAAGTGACTATTCTCAGGCATCCCCAACTCCAAAAAGTCATCAATCTCCTCATCGATGCTCTGCAGTAACCGATCCCTATTCCACACCGGCTTCCAGCCGATAAGATCTTTATTCACACAGACGACCTTCAGACTGCACGCGTCGCTAGAATCAGCTTCACCGTCTTGCAAGAAGGGGGAGCCTCTGGATAACATACCTTGAATCCCACATACTATGTGCAAACTCAGCCGGGACACCGAGTGCCTCTGCTGCGAATGCGTCGCTTGGCCATACTTTCGTGGTTGGTTCGTCGACTAGCCCGCGTGCATGCATTACAACTGCCAGACGGTCGAGAATATCCCACCACCGGACGGAATGGGAAACGATAAAGTAGTAACCGTCCAGGCAGGCCGGGAGAGCTCGTTTTTGGAGGATTGCTTCGGTTAACTGGGCGTAGAAGGTGGTGAGATCGGAGATGTGTGTCAAGAAGACTTCCTGTCGTGGGAATGAGTACGTTTGTAATGTGCAGAAGGAGATTGTGCAATTGCTGGCGGCTCGAATGACTCACTTTATCTTTTGCAAACTTGTACACTTGTTTATGGTTGATTGCAGCTCTAATGAGGGCGGGGATCAGTGGTGGTAGTCGGTTCCAGGTCCCACTGCCTCGACCGTCTACATTATTGTTAGAGGACTTTCATGTTGAGTGGATATTTGACTCACAAAGTGCGGGAGGCATAGCTATCAGCCCCGTCAGACCGGCTGCTTTTGTTTGTTCGGCGACGAGAATGTCAACCTGGACCGTTCCGTTGGTTAGCAAAGACCTCTGATGAATTGGAAAGAAGTATCGTCTACCTGCCTGACAATGTACGAGTCCGTACATTGTTTCTCAAGAAAATATACCGGATCAATGTCTCGTACTTGCCCAAAAGGCCAGCCAGTGTTATCGTCAAATGCCGACAGCCCCGAAGTCTGTTACAAAGTCAGCCCTGGCCCAAGCGCAAACCTGACAGCCTTACATGTATGAAATAAGCTTTTTTCCCATTCGCCTCGCGACGCTTCTTCAGCGCCGTGATGAGATTTTGCGTCACCTCTGGGTCTATTGAGGTTGCAGTGTGGATAACGATGCTAACTAGACCGACGCGGGTTCAGTATGGTCATCTGGGGGATATCATCATCTTTGTACTCACCGTCATGGCGGATCATGTATCCAGCCAGCGCATATGGATTGCTCAGATCAATCTTGACCACGCTGACATCTAACGTCGACAAACTTTCAGCTTGCTCGTCTGACCTGACCGCAGCATGAATTCTGGCCGTCCCAAGGAGACCGCCTTTATGACGTGCAAAGTCAGCGACGATAGATCCTCCGCTATAAACAACAATTAGCTCGGAAGGCATCCCAGACATGTGTAGAACTTACATATATCCACACGCTCCAGTCACAAAAATATTCGCACTCATGTTGAGGTATGGGTGGAGCAGAAAGAGCGCCCTGTCCAAGCACAGGCCCGCAACGCGGCTATATCAAGCGCCGCGGGTCCTCCGTCACCGGCCCGATCAGGCGGGGATAGCAGATCTTCGCCCACTTTGGGTCTAGTCAGGTTCGCGAGAACCCAGCCGACAAGAACCCAGGAACAAAAATCAATCTTGTTGGAGCAGACCTCGCGACACGCTTGTTTTCTTGTAAGGTTGTGCGGTGACATCAGCTTGGTAATGGGCGGGGTAAGCTCACTGGAAATTGGGGACACGGTTAACCTTAATCGGGAAGGGGAGTTGGGATACGGGGATCAAAGCGTCATACGTCATTGGTAAGTATGATCTCAGTGCTAGTTAACTAGTTAGTTATTTTCAGCTATTATTAATAATGCAGCTGATTGTGAGTTAGTTATTAGATCCATGTCTAAGTTCAGAAAATATTGCGGGAGTCTATTGAGGCAGACAAGAGAGACAAGGTCTACAAAATGCAGCAGAAAGCAATTCTGAGAAAGTCTTCATGGACAAGCAGAACGGCCTCAGTCGAGAAAGGGGCTGCTGATAGAAGACAATCCCGATTGGTTGTACTCGCCCTTCTCATACTTATTTTGTGTGCTGGGCTACCGGGGGTGATTTATTCGGAGACAATTAGTCCCCTATCCCGATCTCCTATGGTGTCTTTCCAAGTGTCTTTGCAAGTGTTTTTAGAGGTGCCTCTCTTAATCGATAATGATCAAGCACGTTTCCAACTCTATCAGTAGAGCGACATGGATAGGGCTCAAAACCCCCCTTGACAGAACTTTATTGCATCGAGTGCTTGAACAATGAACGGCGAATCTTCTAGCCATTTCACTCGACGTGGCTTTCAGAGCTCAGCACTCGCAGATCTCCGGCTTAATTTCTCGACGTAGACAGCAACATTCCTGCCAGCCATGATTTGCACAGTCCAAAAGTCAAAATTCTTTGAAAGAGTCATCATGGGCTCTTTCGGGGCTTGTTGCTGCACTCTATCCCGTCACCTGCAACACAACGAGTAGTTCGCGCCAAGTCTACAATCTGGGTTCGAACACGCACCACCTGATCTGACTCATTGAGGAAACAACTGGGGAAGAGAAAGAGCAAGAGGGCGAGATAGCCGAGAGGATGACCCTGGATCAAGTGATGGCAGAGTCACGAAAAGATGCAGCATCAGGACCACAGAGGCCACAGTCATCAGGGTCAGGGTCCGGAACGACAGCAACCCTGTCATTCTGAATCCGCAGTTAAAGATCAATATTGCAGTCAAAGACCTAGATGACATGTCATGTCTATTGTACAGTTCTAGTAAGTTCATAAAAATACACATTCCAGAATGGAGAGCCAACCCACACCCATACAATCCAGACAATGCAAATGCATACTGAGGCAGCACTGGCAATGTAAGGCAAGGCAACACAACCTAAAACACAACATTCACCAACTTCCCACCCTTCACAACAATAACCCGCCGCCTCTTCTCCCAATCATTCTTCTCCCGGAGCCACAACTTGCCTTCCGCAGTCTCCAAAACCCGACCAATGATCCAGTCCTGCTCTTCCTGGGAGGGGCCTTTACCCTGGGCAGCAGTGGTGACCGGCGAGTCCATGCGCGGGATCGTCACGGCGCAGCGCAGTTTACCATTGATCTGGACGGCGACTGTTTGGCCGCCGCGGGCTGAGAGGGCTTCTGCTTGTTCGGGGGTGAGGAGCGGGGTGGGCCATAGGGCGGATTGGATGGATGGGATTGAGGTTAGGGGGTCGGTGCTCTTAATGAGGGACTCGTGGAGGATCTCCCAGGACTCGGATGCGAGGGCTGGCGCGATTGGGGACAGAAGGCGGAGAAGGGAGGAGATGGAGATGTAGAGGGCGAGAGGGGAGGAGGGAGGCGCCGATGACAGAGCATTGGTCAGTTTGATAAGGTCTGAGATGACGGTGTTCATGCCGTAGGGATTTGACTCGATGCACGATGTCACAGATGATATGATGTTGTGTGCTGCCAGAATGGCATCTGCGTCGGAGTCGCTTAGGTCCTGGAGCGAGGCGGGGAGGGAGACAACGTGGCCGGTGGAGGTATCCAGATCGGCCGGGTTGATCGTGAAGGATGCGTTGCATAGAGCCTGCTGGGCGTCATGGACCAACTTCCAAAGTCGACCAAACCAGCGCTCCACGCCGACAATCTTGGTCTCATCCCACTCGAGCACTTCGCTGACCGGTGCAGAGAACAGGATATGAGCGCGAGTGGCGTCGGCGCCATACTTGGTCGCGCAGACAGTGGGGTCGACGCCATTGTACTTGCTCTTGGACATCTTCTCAAAGGAAATGTTGGGCGTGACCGTGGTACCCTTGATCAGAGGCTTGTCGGGGCTGGACAAGTCCACCTCTGACGGGAGCAAAAATCGACCGGTCGACGGCTCTGTGAAGGTCTTGCCGTGAACCATGCCTTGAGAAAGAAGAGTCTTGAAGGGCTCGGCTGGCGTTTCGTCGGATTGAGAAATGGCTGGGAACAGCTCCGACTGAGCGAGGAACTTGTAGATGAATCGAGCGTACAGCAGATGCAGGATAGCGTGCTCCACGCCACCAATGTACACATCCACTGGCCGAACAACGGAAGGTGAGAACGGAGCTTCCTTGTTCTTAGGATCTAGGAAGCGCAGATAGTACCACGAGGAGTCCACAAAGGTATCCATAGTATCCGTGTCGCGCTTTGCAGGGCCGCCACAACTGGGGCAGTTCGTGTGAAGCCACTCCTCGGACGATTCAAGTGGGTTGCCCTTTTTCCCCTTCAGCCAGTCTCCTTGAATCTTTGGCAATTTAACGGGAAGATCCTCCGCCGGTACTGGGACAGGGCCGCAATCACCACAGTGGATGATAGGAATAGGAGCTCCCCAATACCGCTGCCGGCTGATCAGCCAGTCTCGAAGTCGCCAGGTCTCGACAAACTCAGCTTGTCCGACCTTTTCCAAGTCTGCCACGATCTGCTTTGCAGCCTCCTTGGAGTGCAGGCTGTGATATTTTCCGCAACGCGAGGTCAAGAAGCCGTCTTGAGTGAAAGCTTTCGCGTCTTTTGAAGTCACAGTGCTCTCGCTTGTTGCATTTCCGGAAGACTCTGGTTCGATGACAATGGGGATATACTCGGGGTTGACATTTTCTTTGAAAAAGGCCATGTCTCGAGTATCGTGGCCAGGAACAGCCATCACAGCTCCCTCTCCGTAGTCACTCAGGACATATGGTGCCACGAAGATGGGCAGCTTCCTCTGGACGTGCGGGCTCTCGTGGTCAATTAGTCGCAATGGGTGAGACGCGAATATGTCCTGAAGGCGATAACCAGCCTTGGAATCTGCTGGTAGAGATGCGGCGTCATCCAAGAATTTGCGGAGCGCGGCGTCCTTTTCCGCAGCCTTGGCGACGATGGGATGGTCGAGCGACAAAGCGAGATACTCAACGCCATAAAGAGTATCCGGACGCGTCGTGAACACGTCCACCTTGACTTCCTCGCCCTCTTGCTCGCCAATGGTGACGGAGAAAGTGACCTTTGCTCCGTACGATTTCCCCAGCCAATTTCGTTGCATGGAGAGGACGCGTTCGGGCCAGCCTCCAGAAAGTGAGTCGAGGTCTTTCAGCAAGGCTTCCTTGAACTCGGTGATACGGAAGAACCACTGCTTGAGGTTCAACTTCTCGACCTTTGCGCCGGATCGCCATGAGAATCCGTTCGCGTCCACCTGTTCGTTTGCCAGCACCGTCTTATCAACGGGGTCGTAGTTGACCAGTGCCTCGGCCTGGTATGCCAATCCCTTTTCGTATAGCATCAAGAAAATCCGCTGTGTTTGCTCGTAGAACTCGGGCGCGCAGGTCGCTAGTTCCTAAAGAAACAGTCCAGTCAGTCACATGCACTGACAACGCGACACGGCGCCACCCTGAGAGACTCTCTCACCCTATCCCAGTCGAATGAGGCAGAGATACACTTCAACTGCTCCTTCATCTTCGCAATATTCTGCTCCGTCCATGCTGCTGGGTCCACTCCACGCTCGATCGCTGCATTCTCAGCCGGCAGTCCGAATGCATCCCACCCCATGGGGTGCAAGACATCATGACCGCGCATCTTATAGTACCGCGAAATCACGTCGGAGATCGTGTATACGCGCAGATGACCCATGTGCAGCGTACCGGAGGGGTATGGGAACATCGACAGGACGTAGGCCTTCGGCCTAAGATCGGAGGTCCCCCCTGTCGTCTGTCGCGACGACGCGCCCGCAGACTGCCATTTCGCTTGCCATTTCTTGTCAAGAGCTGGAAGGTCGAGCTTCTTCGGATGTGATACGGTTGCTGCTAGGCGGACTAGACGTTGGGAGGGAAGGTAGAGCGTGGGCGGTCGGACGTGAGGCACGGGTGATCGGAGGCCATGGCAGACGTGTCGCCGAGCTTGCGCGGAAAAAGGCGTCAACTTGAGTCGGAGCAGGGATTGCATGGCGGCCTCTGGCTCATTTTGCCCTTAATTGAGAGGGAGGGTGGTGGTGGTGTCCGTGGCCTGCGACAGCTGTTCTGAGTTTTGCTTTCAAGCTGCGATTTGCTTTGGAACTAGCTCACCTCGGAGGCTCGGAGACCAAGCGACTCCTCCGATCGGCCCAACCTTCAAGCATCTAGATAGTACAGATACACAATAGGAATCTCTAATACACGCAATCTCAGCAAGCTTCAAGATCATTCCCAATCCCGTGTAACTTGAGTTTTTGAACTACGAAGTCGACCCACAAGCTTCTATTCACTTCCGAGCTGCCGTTGTATTGGTACAATGGGAAATCCCGCGAGAGCTCAATATGAGGCTCTGACAGGCAGAAATACCCGACGACATCCAACCAGCCTCATCTTATTTTGACAAAAGGAGACTACCTGATGAAAAACATCTGAATAGCGTTCCACTCAGTCTCGAATCATTAACTGACTAGTACTAAGAGCTGGTTGATCTAAAATCGCAAAAAAGAGAATTTCCGTTGGGGTTGGAAATCGGTCGCCCGGTACGGGTTTCGATCCCGTGGCTTTGAGATATCGACCATGAAAGGTTAAAAGTCTCACACTCTCCCAACTGAGTTAACCGGGCGTTGGATGAGTTCCCCGCACGCTTAGCGTATTATAAGGGGGCAAGATTTATCCCAAGCATCGCCGCAAAGATCCGTGGTGTTTAGCGGGAGGCTTGCGGTGGCTGGAATAAGGTTGACTTCAAGTGAATCTAATTCAAGAGGACATCTTGTACAGAGAGAATTTGGGTATCCTTATGGTATTTAGACAATCTAATTGGGATGGCATTCTTCGTGCCACGGTCCGACCATGAAGTATATATCGGCGGTTGACCAGCTCAACATGATCATTACGAAGTTCGCGAAAATGGAAATCATGTCCACTGGTACCATTTGCAGCTGTCAACCAAGAAAGAAACGAAAGAGGAGGTCATTATAGGTATTGTATATCTGCATTTACTGTCGAATATAATAAGGGGATTACTGAATTAACCTCCCCTGCGTATTTTGATCCCCCTCCTGCCTAGTCTTATCCTTTTCCGAATACTCTTTCGAATCCTCTTTCTCTTATAGTCCAGTATTCTAGTTTATCTATAAAACCTTTCTATCCTGAAAGCCCGGACCTAGATAACACTAAATAAGAGATGAGGACCTAGTAAACGCGGTGAAGGGTGATTAGGGCTATCAAGAGTCAGGTTACTACCTATCTTACATCATCGGTTATTTCTATCTCGACGCCTGATTTCTTGAAATTCCGGCATGCAAATGCATCCTCAGGCATTCCCGGGTGTACGGTAGCTAAACTGAGCCGCATTTGTACCCAACATCAGAATGACAAACATTTCTGTTTTTCCTTGCTGGAACCGAGAGTAATACGCCGGGAAAATTACTCTCTATCGATTGATTCGCAGATACTGTGGTGATTTTTGAGTTGCTTAATTGAAATTACTTTCTTGTGCGGTACTCAGCCAGGACAACCTTACTAGGTACAACCTGAACACCCGGGCTTGTCGCCCATAGACCTATGATTATAATTCCTTGTTGGTTTTCGACCTTCTAACTTATACCGATGTTCATTATAGGGGATTGCGAAATTGACCCCCCGCTGCATATTTTGACCCCCCTCCTGCTTGGCAGTTAATTTAATTGTCTAGAGACAAAGCTCCAGCAATTCTCTGAAATTGGTCTGTATCTTGTCGAGGCTAATCTTTTTCATACTCCATATGAGCCTATGGCTTGGGACATATGTACAGGGCGTCAGTCTCGATAACAGAGCCGCATAGACCAGAACAGCGGTCATGGCGGCAAAGCCGATGTAGTACGTAGTCATACGCTTGCCGTTATTGGGCACACAATCTGGTGAAAAGATCCAATCCTGGAAGCGAGATAGAAGGGGCGTTTGTATTTTCCAAGAGTCATTCCATTTCTACATTGGGTTGAAGTGATGAGTATCTTGGTATTGTTTCTGAAACCGTGGGAATGATGGAGTTGTTGCAATCAGTCACACATGTAAGTTTTGACTCGCCATTTGCTAATCGTTGGCATTGTTCAAATCTGACTGACGTGCATGTTATTAGAGGAATCGAGAAATTTCTGACTTTCTTCATGATGCAAAGCGTTTCCTTCTGAAGTTCAGACAAACTGCTGACGAGGCGCCCTTGCAACTATACACCTCAGCACACCTGGAGCTTGGACGACCAGGCTTGAATTCTCGTACAATGGTGCATATTTGAAAACAGATCACTGGCTGCTCTACCTCCAGCCCTTAGATGGTCCTAATACCCACCACGCAGACTTGGTCAACGAAGCCATATCACTTATTGACCATACCTGGATCGCAATCTGCGACGAGCCGGTCTTGTGGCTACCCCCCGACAAGTGTCTGTTTGGCTATTCACTGCGACATTCTTGTCCTAGGACATGCATCAGGGTAAATTTTATTCTTAGAGCTCTCTTGTCATATCGGTCATGCGGGGGCTAAGCTTTAGAGATGTCATCATGATTGAAATGTGGACATGTGTAAGTACATACGACCACAGGGTGTGGAGAACAGGGCTTCCCGTCCGCTCAGCCGTACTTAAGCCCATTATAGTACGCGGCCAATTCTCAATGCGCCCTGAGCTCTAAAATGGCGTCAGTTTTGATCTTAGGGTGAGTGTGGGTGATATGGGTGAGAAGTTTGGAGACTGGGGTAACAGAGGTGAGAACGGGGTAAGAGCGGGTGAGAATAAGGGTGAGAGCGGGTGTGAATAGGGCGAGGACTCCTACCTAGATCACCTAGTCTCCCACGTTCACTTGAGCCCGGGCCATAAATATAAGGACTAGGGTGCATATCTGATGTTCTTATTTTCTTAAAACTAGCTATTCGAGAGACGATACTGCTAAAGGACTTCCAAAAGAAACTTAATGAAAGAATTACACGTGCTACGTCACGTGGTTTCACCCGTGAATATTAGAATAAGCGGGAGCACGAAGATAACTCTATATGCCTTAAACGGCTTACCCTAGTAACTCTAAAGAGATACGAGGATACAGTAATAAATTAGGTATTGTAAGTTATACTATAGACGGATATATTTCGTGTTACTTATATTAGCAGATAGAGACTTTCTCGTAACGAAGTAACTAATACTAATTTTTCTAAGAATAAACCTAACCCTACCCTATAACTTCTAAAGTCTTTTACTAAAGACTATATTATAATAAGAAAAAATTTACTTACGCAGAAGTCTGCTTATTAGAATTTTATTAAGTTCACCTCGAGATAGGAGCAAGAGACTTATCGATCTCTACTAGGGTATATTAAGGATAATATTCTAAACGTAAGTCTACCTTAGTCTACTTAGTATTATCTCTTCTAATAAGTTAAAGTATATTAGGTAGAACCTAATAGTTAAATATTAACTACTTACGAAGTCCTAGGAGCGCTTTATAGTTATAGTAAAGGATATCGACTACAATTCCGCCACTTAACTCGTAAACAGTAGGACTCTGCGTACCAGCAGGCACGGATTTCGATGGAAATACAGAGTTGCTGTCAGGTTCATGAAGAGCGTTGCTATCTGCTTCAGCAGGGAGGGATTCTGATGTTGGCAATGGTCTCTTTGGCCAGTTTTGTTCACTGAGTTCCGGAATGTTACTACCGTGGTCGGTCCCGGAGGCAGAATTCTTGCCGTTGGTCCTTTGCTTACGCAAGAACAAGAAAAGAAATAGCCCGAAGACTATGACAGTTACTGGAACAGCCACTCCGATGCCAGCCTTTGCTCCAGTCGAGAGACCAGAGGACGCTGAACCAGTCGCAATAGTAGTAGGTGCACTTCCCGAAGTAGTTGATGTTGGCGATGATGTTGGTGATGATGGTGGTGAACCAGTCGCTGTCGCCAGTGTTGTTGTATACTGCTGAGTCTCGACAGTGCTATAGGCGGAATAATAGTCGACAGTGCTAAAAGCGGAATAATAGCTGCCATAATCGGTGTAACTAGCCTCTACAGCAGCTCGCCGATGCAACCCCGCGAACTGATTCATATATTCTGGCAGTTGAATCCTTTCGCCAGCCAAGTCGCAAAAGTCAAGAATTCGAGATGGTGCCCCTACAAATCAATAACTATCAGTCACCGTAGAGGTAAAGGATGAGTGAGAGAAGACATGGGGCTACAAACAGCGTTGATCTGGGTTTACAGGGCATGACTTGATGCAAGCCTCGACGTCCGCATCTGTTGCGAGATCTGCGATCGCTAAACATATGCAATTGAAATCTGAGTATGCGCAACCGCACTCCAAAGCTGGTGAATACAAGCATTGGAACTGTCATTGTTGATTTTTGATTCGCAACGTCAGTGGTAATTCTTAAATGTCGACCAGCCTGGATCAGCTGCAAGGAAATAGGAGGTGACATACAGCACAGTGCGGGATTTCTGAGAACCATCTCACTTTCAAGTGGTCTTTTCCGTGCTCCATAATCGGAATTGGAGCAAAATCTTTTCTAGTCTCCAATTTACGAAAAATTCGCATGTCAACAACCAGGTCCTAAGGAGGGACTGAGTTCAAAGAAATGAAACCCGGCTTGATGGGAAAACGGAGGCCGAGCAAGTTCTACCTCATAGGTTACATAAGTGTTTTCGTAGTGCCACTACTTTAAGAGCTTCGCTTACTTCGTACGGAGTAGTTATTTGTTATTTGCTGAAACTGCTTCTTTTTGGGGGCCAAATCACCTACTAGCCTGCTATGAGTTACTACTGCATTCCAGCCTAAACCTTTCTCGATCGCGATGCCCGACTGGCTTGATTGGAGGCAGCACACCGGAAATTAGGGCCACACCTTCCTGTCTCATCGCTTTGATTCCCAAAGAAGTTCCACCTCCTCAACAAGCAGGAAACACAATGGGCCGATAATGAAATCACTATTTAGCAACCTTCGCGCCAATCGTTCACTCCCCGGCTCTCGTTCCGCTTTTATAGCTTATATAATAGCAATTGTATGATAGAAAGTGCTTTAGATGATATTCCTGAATCAGGTTCACGATGACGAACTCGAAACTCAAATTCATCTAGGTACTTTGAGCGGCGTAGTCCACAAATATCTCGCTCAAGCGAAGGTTCAGCGCCAGATTGTTGCCCCGGAGTTACTCGTTCTTTAATTAAAAAAAGCGATGCAATTGGGTGCGGGAAAGGACTTGTGGGGGCTTGCCCCACTGCCACTTGGGCGGCGTGACGCTTACGACGATCGTGGGCACTTTGTCGAGGATTAATAGACATTTCATCATTTTCTCTATATGCACACAATACTTTTGAACGCCCTGAACGCCCTCTATTTTTCACCTGAACGCCTATACCCCTGAAGCACTAACGTGGCTCCTCGGCTAAACCTTCCCCCTCTCACGGACTGTTCTTCCACCCGCGACTCGGCCCTCCTCGCCTTTGCTTTTCTTCAGGAAATTGACCCTTACAGAGAAGTGCAAATTCAGCTTCATCGATTCTATATTTCCTGCTGAAGGCTATGAGGACATTCCCACTTCCTCCGAACTGCAGACACTGGATCGGGACGGAATCGGTGGTCGGTCGAGGGGGCCCGCCAGCGGGACGGGCCCGTCTCCACACCGCCATATCACCCCGCTTCCATATTGCATTAGGATGGTTCGGTCGAAGGTTAAATACTCTGGGACGGAATGGTTTCTTGAGGGACCCTCGAGAAACAGTCTTGAATCGATTCACACTGTTGCTCTCTTCCTTACCTGACTGACAGGCCACTACCCTGACAAATAGTCTCTTTACAGTTTATATTCGTCTAAAGTATCGATCACTATAGCGGTTTAGTTTAATATCGGGCGAGAGTTAGTTAAAGTAGCGGTTAAAGGAGCAGTTTATTAAACTGCTCCCTCTGCGACTTTAACGTAATATTAGGGTTATTATTGAGTGCCATTTGCACGGTGGGCCGTAGGCATTAGTTGCCTAATTATTGTCGGGAAGAACTTCTTCGGGTTCCCTCGGTCCCCTTTACCCCTTGTTACGACCATCGCCTGCCAGTACACTGAGGGTACAACGCAGGAGGTCCCCACTAAGTCCACGGGAGGATCCCATGAGATCCGCAGAGGGACACCAGGAGGTCCCATAACCCACCCGGCACCTGACCCATAACAAGACTTTGGCAGATTCCCTCAGGATAGACTTAGACGCTCTTTAGCGATTAGTCTGAATATGACAGTACCCCACAGGATTCATTCACTCTAGTTCTTATACTTACCGGACCTCTCTGGGTCCTAACGCCCCTCTTGAAGACGAAGCTTACGCCCAGATGATTGGTGCTCTTAAGCGACCTTGCTATAGTCTGAGATATTGTAGATTTCCCTATTCTAGCTATTCCATTTAACCAGAAAATGCCTTTTTTTGGATGATAACTTAGCCTATTCTAGTATCTGCTAGAGGGGCTCGGTCCTAGTACCCTAGAGATATTCGACTTCGTCTCGGTCGGAGAATGACTTAAACCCTGCCTTAATCGTATCTTCTACTTCACGAAATCTATATTCTGAGCAAGATGATAAGTATTTAGGGTCACGCCGACTATCAGAGAACTATGTAGTTATCGAATTAGTTATCCAGAGTTATCATATCCTGCTCGATAAACGTACGTCTAGTCCACCTGTAAAGATAAGACGAACGAAGATTTATATTTGTAAACCCACATTCCTCATCAGCTTCTTTCCCTTCCTAGGATCAAGTTTCGCTTCTAAGGCTCGGAGGTCGGAGACACAATCAGTAACCTCAAGTTGCTGACTAGCAGTGAGGAGGTGGGTAGGGCCTTTCCGTCGTTACTCTGAAGCAATTTATGCAAGTCTTGGAGTGTGCCTTGGAGGCCTGTAATCGCCTGTTGTAGGGTGAGAATTTCATCTCACACATCTTTCACCTCTTGAATGTAGCCCCCGCAAAGCTTCACGAGGCTTCCTGTCAGTTGAATGATGGCGATAACGCTCGCCGCCGAGGATAGAGCATCCATTTAGAAGAACACGGCATACAAGCGAATGCTCCAAGATGGGTCGGTACGATGGCGACTGGAGTGTAAGAATCGGGCTCGTGATTATAGGTTGGGCATTTATGGAGAGATGACGAGGGGCAAGTTGAGCGCCAGGCTTCTGGAGGGTACTCGTCGAGATGATGATGCTAAGCGGGAGAGCTTTGACTGGCCATGTACAGAGCCCTGCGAAGGCCCAACCAATTCAACCAGCAGGGACGTCTTGGAAGCGCTCAGGGTCAGTGGGGCGGTTACCCCACGGAAAGGTTTCCTATTGATCATGTACGCGCCCACCTCAAGTAACTGAGGTCGCGCGGTGCTAAAGCAGCACTCAGCCGCCCTTCACTCGGGCGACACCCACCTAACGACTAGCCGCAGACGAGTTACACATTGGTCAGTTAGTACCCAATAGTTCTGCAGCATATTCTCAGATTATTTCGAGTTTCATGAAACACTCGGCGGTTTCATTTTTGCATGAAGGATCGCGTTTGAGCCTTAAGATTGGTTAGTTGCTGGTACTGTACATAACCTGGCCTCTTGGCACCTGCACATAGCCGCCCTTCCCTGGGCCTCGCACCAATGTACACCTCGTGGGTTTAACTATTAAACTCTCCCCTATTTGCATTTAGGTTTGTTCTACAGTTCGGACTCTTGACCTTCTGCTTCGGGTGTCACTATATGGAAGTGCTTAATTAGCGAATCTCAACTATGCATGTCGAATTACGATCTAAGCAATGCAATCCCGATGATGAGAACGGCCTACTCTTCGGTTTACCGACCACAGCCCAAGAGGATAACCACCTAAAGAAAAGATGCGAATGTGCTGATATCAGTGGGGAGCGTCTTGGATTCAGTATTATATTCCTCTTGCTTCTGATTCCACTTGCCATGAGCATCGTTCTACTATACAGCGATACCCACAACTGCCTCTTTCCAGAAAATATGTACAACTTGGTGAATCAATACCGATCATCCGTTCAAACAGCGGTCCAGATCGTTTCCGCAACCCTAGCAGCCATCGAGGTCTTTGCGATTTGTCGCCTCATCAATCTAGCAACTCGCATTCGATTTAAAAGAGCTCCCGTGTCGCTAGATATGCTTGGCTTCTGGTCGGCACTTTCGATTCCAGCAGCTGATTGGAATTTGCCTCTCTGGATGATTATCATGACAGTCCTGGTTGCGAATTTGCAGACCGTTCTGACGGCCGTATGGACTGGTGCCCTGACCCCGGTGAATACTCTGAGCACCCAAAACACCATCATTCAAGTGCCTCAATGGTCCAATATCAGCTTGATCAAAGAATACCCAAGCCAGATCGATCGGACGGGCCCCTCCGTTCGTAATAGTAAGGGCTATTTCACATATTCTGTTGGCATGGGCCTTCTTGGGAGTCTGCTGGGCTCGGCCAATTCAGCATCCTCGCGTGACGGCGGCTTCCGCAATCACAATAAGCTGGATAATACACGGTTTCAATACCACGGGCGATCATACGGAGCGGGCTCAAGTATCGGCCTCACGGATCAGTCTGCGCTCAATATCCCGCATGCAATCAACTATACCTACATTGAGACGGCTCTCGCCCCTACTGTCTCCTGTGTTTACAACGGCAGCTCCCGATATGCTATCGACCAGGAGGGTAGTAGCAATGTATATCCTGCAAAGGGATATCTCCCTGATAGTGCGAGCGGAAGCGGAGAGTATACCGACTACGTGGGTTTCGGCACGGATGCGATTGTGGCACTTGCCGTTTCGCGTGATCCTGCAATATGGTCAACAAAGCGATATTTGGCTATAGCGGCGGGAAACTACTACAAAAATCTGGACAGGATGCAGTGCGCTGTGACTTTTACTACCACACAATTCAATATCATTGTCAATGTCAGCGAGCGAAACATCACGGTCCACAAGATGACAGCTCCCGACCCTTCTGAACCTACTATAACAGACCTTGATCCCTACGGCAATATCACTCACGTGGTGATGCGTCAATTGGCGCTGATCTCCGCCGACCAGACAAGTTTCTACCGCTCCACTATTGGAGATGTCTTCAATGCTAGTATTGGTGACTACGAAACCTTGATCAAAAATAATATGAGCACAACGAAATCAATATCGCAGTCAGAAGTCAACCTGGAAGGAGCCGAGAACACAGTCATTTCCCTTATTGACGACATGCTCGTGGCCTACGCATCGGCCCAGTTGGTAGTCGGTGGACTAACCGTTCCTGCACGGGCTTTAGTGAATGCCGAGGCTATTCGCGCCGGATCGTCGGGCTATATCATCACAAGTGCAGTTATCATCATCGTGATTATCATTCTTGTGACCGTCGAAGCTATACGCATGCGAGGATGGAGAGCGCTTCCTGCGTTTGATTATACGGATACTCGAATGTTAGTTGTGGGCGCGTCAAGGGGAGGGCATGGGATCGCTGACTACGTCAGTCGTGAACGAGACAGGGACTGGGGCAGCACTCCAATTATATTAAGCGGCGGGGTACTCCAGGAATATAGTGTTGATGCCTGTTAGGACATTCTATCGGGAAGTTCCTGACTCGCATTAGTAGGGGAATTTTGATAACTCACGCTAATGTGGTATAAAAGAAAGCTTTCTGGTACCTCGTTGGGTATAAACGAGAGTGAATCAAATCATAGATGTGTGACCAGTCTGATTGGATGTGCTTAGATAAATACGCTATACCGGTCTCCCTTAGCTTAGCTACAACAGCCTCGTACGTCAGATTCGGAACGAAGCCAGCATAAATGATAGGCCCGCGTGCGCGCCGCATCGGACCAAGGGCTCTCCTCGCTCCTCGTTTCTCATTCCCGACGCCCTAGTGAGGCGATCATCGGCGGAACCGCCGAACACTGTTAGTGGGTCAGAGCCACCGGACCCTGAACTGGCCAAATCGTGGATTCGACTCCGTAGTGCACGATCGATCAAACCCTCGCAAAACGCCCATTCATGGCACCGTATCGCGGAGAAAAGTAAGAATAAAATGCTGAAGCAAATATTAGCACCATTTTCGCTCTATTTACGGAAGCTCTCTCTCTCATACCTTGTAACAAGCTACTATTATACGGGCTTCCAGTGCCTTATCGGACTTATTTCCCGGGCTCCCTTAAGCCCTAGCTCGTCGCACGTTTAACTTACAGACTTCCCCTGTTCTTACAGAGGTGAAGGAAGCAGTATAGTAGCATTGCTGCGCTAAGCTACATACTGTGAGGGGCTCAAATTGAACTATGTTCAATTGGGTGTGGCCGACAATCTGTCTGTCGAAAGCTTGAGGAAAAGTAAACACAGGGCCTCCTGAGAGTCTAAGTATAGAGGCCTTCACGTGATACACGTGATCAATATCGGGCTCTGGCCCGTTACGCATAAGCGTTCGATCTGCAGGCTAACCTCGATACTCGTGGAAGTCCCATACTAGATCTAGGTCATAAGAATTGTAAGGTTATTTGGCGATAGTCCGTCCTTGTTCATCTCGGCTGACGGCAGTTTCAGCATATGCTTCAGGTGTTGTATAATCCACTAGACAGAGATTAGAATTTCTTCTAGGAAGGCTTATAGCTGTTAGACCTCTCTGATTGTTGTAGATATCTCTTTTAGGAATTTGTGATTTCCCCGAAATCCATTAACACTTATGATAGTCTTCGACCTCTCACTCTACTTACCACAAACTCTATAAAGGCCTTGAAGTTTTGAATATCAGGAGGATTTACTGCTATCGGGTGTAGTGAGAGGAATCTGACGGAAGCAATTAGAGACCTACGAAGCTGGCCACCCGAAGACGAAGCATTCTTGAGAGGCACTAAGATTTCAAAGGTGCAAAGTGCACGTCGGTAGTCTCCCTTGGTCCTCAGGAGAACGGCACGTAGGATTTCTGAGTAATGTTCACTGAAATCCATGACGCAGACAGAAATTAGCGGCTTGGTCCTTACTCTTGGTCATTGTGAGGGTAAATATTGATTCCTTCGCCGGCGGGACAAGGTGAGAGGGGAGACAGAATGCCGGGGAACCGCTGCTGGCGCTCCTAGCGCGTACTTAAAACTCATCTATCGTCGGTCTATATGTCAGCCGCTCGTGAAATCCAGTGTGCCCTGCACCTTATGCGGTCTTCAGGTGAAGAATATTCAGGTGGGCGAACTGCCGCCTGAAGCAGACCGAAGAACACCTGGGTAAAGCGGCGAGTCTCCCAGCACCGAACTATAGGCGCCAGGTGAGGTCAGCCGTACTTTTGGCTGTTGTATGTTTTTGATTTTTTGTTGGTCTTTTTCAGCAAACAACTTATTGTACGCCGATCAAAAACAGCTAATGCCATGTCTATTCGCTTGCCTGATTCTCTCGGCATATTTCTCCATTCACCCTTTCCATTTGAAAATAACATACCTCACACCACAAAGATGTCCTTTACTTCATCCGCAATATCTTCGCCCAGCGTGCGAAACAGCTACGCGAATACATCTTCTTCCAACCGGCCAGCAACACCGAGAACAACCCCTGGGCCGTGGCCAACACAATCGACAAATTTGCCGAGACACAGGGCCACATAATAATCTTTAAAAAACTAAAGGTAGAAGTGGCGCGAGCTCAGCTCACGGCTCAACATCCGGTGCCACGCACTATCCTCGAGTTTGGCACATTCGTGGAAAAGTCCGCTCTGGCCTAGGGTACAATTTTGCGTGACATCTACGGCGGAAAGATTCCGCTAGACGTGAAAATATACACGTTCGAGCTAGATCCGTAAGCGTTTCTGTTCATCCTTATAGAACGATCGCTAGTGGGGGCTTTCGGTCTTCGAGAATTTGCATAGAGCTTCAGAGTGCTTTCCCCGGTAATAGTTTAATCGATCTCAGCCGTTCAACAATCAAACAAACCCACTGACACCTAGCTTAGAACAAGGACGATAAAGAAACGCTGATCACTTAGCTAGACACGCCCGACGATGCTTAAGCCTCACCACGACCTCTCGCTCCTACACTAAAGAGGCGTTCACAGAGATTATATATAGAGGCTCTATAATAATATAGTCGTTCAGAGTTAACCACTTATTTTCCTACTATACATAGTTTTCCATAGCCTGAGCAAACGAAAAGATACGTAGCACTCATAACAGGATTTATAGGCCTAAATACTGTAGTGAAAGTCCTGACTTCACCCGGTTAGCGAGACCTCTCTGTTAGTAAACATAATCTAGAAATTAACTCGTCATTCGGTTCCCCAAAGGGGGTAAAGGGGAATACTGTTATATCTAATCCGACAAAACACATTCACCATAGCTTAGTAGTATCTAAATCTCTGGAGATTCTTCTTAGAAGGAACGTATAAGCGCCTCAACCACAACGGTCGTCTAGAGCTCCAAGCCATCTAAAGTCGTGTGTTAGGTCGCCCATACGGAAATCAAAATCCAGGGCAACTATCGCGTCGATTTTCCATCAGGGTTTAAGATGTACTTGCCCGATAACTGCGAAACATGACTTTCGTGGCTCTTCCTGCATGAATAGACGCTCTCAGGAAGATAGAGTAGAAGACCAATATTCTTCTCTATTGAAAAGAAATTTGTCCGGGAAGACTTCTCAAGCGAGGTACGGCGATTCTTCGAAGTGAAGGTATTGATCCGTTTCGGAAATAATTTGTCTAGGTCGTAGGTGACCAAACAATCGCCGGCGGGCTCATGCTCAGGAAGTTTGAGCTCCGGGTTGTGTCTGTTCATGCCCTTCGCAAACAACACCCTGGCATACGGGGGGTCAAACACAAATGTCGTTTCGCCGGTCACGGAGTTTTTCAATTCCGCCGTGGCGGAAATCTCATGTATAGCGATATACTCCTCCGGCTTCGGTATAGTTGCCTTCTCAATTTGTTCCTTCACGTGTTTTGCAGTTTCAACATCGAACCGTGTGTTAATGAAGTATACTTTGTTTGGACCGGCCGCTGCCACGTATGGTGTATCCGGCGCCACAACCTGGAGGCTATATGCTGTTTCGATAACCGTCGGTATATAACTGCCTCGATATTCTTCTTGAAAGATTGGCGAGCTCTCGCACACACTGAACAGGCTCAGTAGTGTAGTGATAAGTAATAATGCGAGCATTTTTGTATAAGGATAACTTGACTATATATTCTCCTTTGTGTATCTCAGTGCGCTTTTAAGTATATTGTTTCTCTTAAATAACCTATCGAGTAGCTTACCGGTTATACGTATGTGATAGATAGTGGCTAGGAGCTTATTATGCACGTTAAGTACTATTAGTCCTCGAATTGCTAAGCTAGTAAGGCTGATGTTCGAAGTGCAGTAGTGAGCTTATAGTGTTAAGTTGTCTACCCCCTTTGATTGCTGAGTTTAGACTTTGAACTATCCTCGAGCGCTTCGTCCCGCCTAGTATCTACTCGAATTTCCGTATTGTCGTACTACTGAAGCCGTTAGTGAACTAGATAGATAACTAACCTAGTTATACAGGGCATTTATAGGCTAAACTCGCGATTCCCCCTGTACTGTAATGCTACCGTTGTATACTAGTACTGTAATGGTACGGTTGTAGAGCTAAGAGGTGATATAGTACTTATGTTTACCTAAGATGCCTAGCAACAGGACGGCTTATAATAGCTCTGAGATCTAATGCTTATCATTATATACTACGCGGTCCTTAAACTATAATGATCTATGCTACCTTAACGATATGTCCTTAGGTCCATCCACTAGGTATTACGAAAGCCGTGATATTGCTGGGCGGGCACTTGTTACTATCGAGATCTAGGGGTCGGAGTTAACTTTCTTCCTCACTCTCGTCCCCGAAAACGTCCCCTGTAAAGCCGGGAGGCTACGCCAGATTTAGAGAGCTTATATTTATGCCAAGAAACGAACACCTTAGCTAGCCACGGACTATATACGGAAGAGACCGACCCTGCACCAGTATTCCCCCTCGCCTTAAATGCAAGCAATCTTGACACGGCCACCACAAAATATCACGCATAAGTCCCTGCTTAACCGCCTTATTCTCCGGGACTCCATCGAGCTCGGCCGCCTTATCGTGGACCCCAAATACCCTGACCAGGATTTGTGCCAGCCTTGCTTTCCAGTGGACTCCAGCGACCAATCGTTAGCCGCTATAAATCCAATCACCCTCATTCATGGCCGGTGTGGCCACTTAGCGGCTGGAGAACTTCACATGATATGCTCCATTGTACCCGAGGCACACGGCTCGAGTTGAGCCTGCTCATCCTCCTCTGGGTCGCACCCGCAGCCATGCACGTTCCTCTACGATCCTTGACTTTTCGCATCAGCTTTGAACCCCTTCCAACGCAACTTCTGCCTTCTTTGTCAGTCCTTATGGATGTCTATCTAAGTGCTATACAATTATCTATCTCGTCATTTTCAGTTGGCCTTTCCCCGACATTTTACCCTGACATTTACTTGGGGCATTTCATCTGAACAACTATATTACTACCTTCTTTGACTATAGATAAGCTTAACAGTGTCACCGAAAAGTGGGCGATCCTGATCGGAGTCGAATAATACCAATATCCGGAACAGCCTACAACCATACCACGACACGACAGTCGAGGTAATGAAATTAAATACAAAAACCCTATCTAGCTATATCAACGACGTCCTTGCAGTTAAGTAATATCTTGTCGATATAATTAAGGTCGACCCGAAGCACATAACGAAGCTGCTCGCTCCCTGCCAGAAAGTATTTGTCGTAGCCCCCTATTGATAGCTACCGCGATGCTACCTATAAGAATATAGTTAACGCCCTGAAGGTGCCTAAGGGTGCTAAGAAGGGCGACTACGTCTATATCTACTTCTCCGGCTATGGCGCCCGCGCTACTACCGTTTTTCTAGAGTTTAAGGACGGCGGGGCTTACGCTGTAGATGAAGCTCTAGTCCTAAGTGATATCACGCGTGGCGGAAACTATCTCCGGGACCTCGAGATGGGTGCTCTTCTATAAGCTCTGATAGATGTCGGTCTTATCGTGACCGTAGTCCTTGACTGTTGCTACTCTGGCGGTGCTACTCGAGGCGACGACGATCTAGCGCTTGGCGAAACACGAGGCATTCTAAACATATATAAGTTAGACCCGAAACGAGATCTTCCTAGGACTATGGATAGGATCGTGGACCTCGGACGCTAGCTATTGTGGATATAAGCTCTAGAAGGCGTTGTGGTCCTCGCTGCGTGCTAGGAGCTCGAGATAGCTAAGGAGACTACTAATGAAGACTGTACCTACGGTATCCTAACGTACTGGCTTGTACTGGCTTCTGGAAATTCTTCGTAATAGCCCCTTGGAAATCTCGTAGGCTTAGGACTACGTCTGTAAGAGCATTTAAGGAACCAATCGATCGCTTCGTGTGTCTATCCGGTAGTAAGGTTCCCGGAGTAGAAGATAGGTCCGAGTACGCTATCCTACCCTAGGGCTTCGACCTTAGCACGCAGATTAAGGAAACCGATATTCTTAGCCGAGTGTAAGTAAAGGAAGTCTAGCTAGCGACGTCCCTCGCACTTTTTACCTCGCCGGATAGGGTGCTTTGGTAGGAGATTGTGGATGGGTGTCCTGCTGTTCTGCGGAAGTTACCCATCCCGAAGAAGACTATAGTCCACTTTATCACTCCTAACGAAAAGCTAAGGGACAACTTTAAAAAAGAGTGATATTAACTTGATGGCGACCGAACTTGGCTTAGACTCGATGAAAAAGACAATGGTAACCTAATCTTTACTATCTCTATCGACGATAGTGGCGATTTCAAAGTCCACGATCGGTCGGGTAATCTCACGGCGGCCATCGAAAACGCCCGAAGACCACTGCTAGCTACGGACATAGATAGCATAAAGGCACTTATACGTCGCCTAGAACACCTTACGAGGTTTAGAATCATAAGAGAATTAGCTAATCCTGGCGTGCGGCTAGGCACACTATCTAGTCTTATCTCGATTAAGGTAGATACTTGAGGTCTCTGGTCAGATGACCTCGTTGGTGGCCTGAGCTGTCAGGCCACTATCCCTTTGTCAGCAGCTGAAGGCCCTCGGCCTGATTACTGCCTGATTCCTCAGGCACCGACTTTATTCTGCAGAAGAACCCCGTTTCTACATGTCAATCCTCAACAGATTCGTCCTTACTGCTCCTTGCAACAACATCGGATGCAACATCCGACTTCCCCGTCGTATTCATCTGATGTATTTGCTTATTGCGGACCCCTCTGGTCCGAACCTTCTTCCTGTTGATTCAAATCCCACGTCAATCTTTACACTGTCATGTTGGCTATAAATATGGCTATCTTTTGCATATAACTCAGTCAGTCAAATCGTTCTTAGTTGAATCGCAGTCGAATCAATCTCTCTGATTTGTACTCATTTGAGTGTCACTCATCTTAGTCTTCATCGCAGCTACTAGCTATCCTAGTGCTGTATTATCTTCGTTGGTTGCCAGACCACCTGGAGCCATTCATCTCATCGTTACCTACGGTGGAATCTTCACCCTAGCGCACCTTCTATGCTGACTGCCAACACGTATCTTCGTCACGTGAAGCTGGCAACTCAGCGGACTTCATCGCTTCTTACTTCTTACCTAGAACCACCACGAATTCTGACATATAGTTACTCCTAAACTTATAGTAGAGACAACCTAGGAATCCTAATCCCACGACAAAAAAAAACACACTCGCTAGCGTAAGTAGTAGGGGGTTTTGGATGCTCTTAAGGACAATCCCTCCCGCTTTATTGTCTGACAATGTGTTGTAAAGGCTGTCTGATTTTTGAAGGGATATGAACGTACCAGGAACTACAAGATAACCTACAAGTAGAACCTAATAAGCTCCTCTTGCCAGCAGATTATATTAATATAATGCTTTTTCAGCTTCGAGGATTATTCGAACGTAGCGTGTCTCCAAGGGCTTGTATGATATCCCGCATTCTGGATCAACCCTAAGGGAGAAAGTAGAAGCTATAGTTAAGATGTTGCTATATGCGACAGGACCTTGGCGGGTACTGCTTTCTTTTTATATTCCCCGCCAAGAGCCCTTTCTCAAGTCCTAGTCAATCAAAACTCTCTATCTGGAAGTTGTCTAGAGGTGGGAAGTGGTCTATTTGATGCAGACACCAAAACGTCCTGGTCATTCAATTGGGGTCAATACGACGTCGAGAAAGTCAGTGTGCAATAATTTACCCTAATTGCGTACAGAGGAGTGCAAGACCAGCTTCACCAGTTTGAACACTTTTGTTAATTTTGTGCCCTACTGATGAGACTCTCGCCTGAAAACTGAGTGCTGTTTAGTGGAGTATGGTATGTACTCTTGTTTCCCCCCGGGCGTACGTAGAACTTTCCAGATCTTGTCACCGACTCAGCTGTCTAATTGTGGCAAACCGATCTGGAGCCTCGTGGAACTTGATGGCGCATTCCATTAGCACGAAAGGGCCATATAAATTCTACATTTCTTCTAGGCCCTTCTTTTACAAAGAGATGAGAAAATAGAGGAAGGAATGAAAATGGAAATTATTGTCGACTGCTATAGACGAAATCGTAGGAAAGAAACCCGCCCCGATGCGGGTCCTAAAGCAAGTGAATTCCCACTAATCGCGGAACAGCTAGGCCGAAAGTCGGGAGGAAGCCAGAGTACTTTTTTGCCGTTCATATTAATCCATTGTCCTTACTCAATGAAGATCGCCGGATTCTTCAGTATGGGATGTTAGCAAGAGAACAGGCTGGTTACAGTGAAGGTGGAAAGATTAGGCAAGGGAACGGTGGCGTGAAAGGCCAAAAATAACTAGCCTAGGATTTACTTGAAGTAGTGAATACGCTACTTGAACTTGAGCAAAGGCGGTTGCTCCCAATTGATGTGTTTCATTAGCGAGTAATATCAATAGAGAGACTAAATTCGTGCTGAACCTTGCCAGCATGAGAAATCTAGCATTGTAGATCAGGATAAAGACTTCTAAGTGCGCCCCGATCTTTATGTTGACTTCTCAGAAGATTTTGAGCATGGATCTCATTAATCAAATCCAAATTTGAACTGCTTGAGCACTGGACAAGCTCAACCAACTGATCTTTCACACATTGTGAAAGTTCTGGCGTATCCACTCGAATTCCTTTTGATTCGGGGAGCGGAATCTGCGGCCATCCACGTCCCAGAACCTAAATGGGGCGTTGTCGTTAATATGCCGTGCGCCCCAACTTCCAGAATCTTGCCATTGCGCGGGCCCAGGATGCCCGTGAGGCATGAGTAAGACTACGGTGCTGAGTATTGGGTCGGGAGCGAAAGGCAGCGCTGGGCGCATTTGTTAAAACGTCGATATACGTTGATCTGGGTTATCTAATCATGTGAGACATTTGAGAGGTAGCGGCTGACACTGGGATGACCGCGAGAAGCGCTTATGTATAGTAATATGCATACACAAGGGCATACATAAGGATAGAAGTATTTACATATGTAGGTGTCGGATGTTACTTGTGAAGGTAGGGCAAGGAATTTCCCCATTGGGTTTAGTTTGGCGTGTAAAGGCATTTTGGTGGCGTGGGGTTGTCATCGCCCTTACATTATATCACGCGGATAGCGCTAATACCCTCCGGCTATCATCTATGGGATAGCAAAGGAAGAGCAAGGGCAGTGTTCTCCGGTTTGGACTCCGATTGGAGAAGGCCGAGGGAGACGCCCTGGAATTTATTAACCTTCTGACCCGTTTCAA
Organism: Penicillium janthinellum; assembly: GCA_027569415.1. NCBI lineage: Eukaryota > Fungi > Ascomycota > Eurotiomycetes > Eurotiales > Aspergillaceae > Penicillium > Penicillium janthinellum. The sequence goes on from JAPDFA010000038.1 coordinate 263,618, forward strand.
ATTTCCCTATACCTATGATGGAGTGATATCAGGCACGGTGGCTTAATTGCTTTTGTTATAATTCTTACCTTGCAGTATATAACGAAGGTGACGAGTTGAAAAGAATGAGATCTTTATTTACACGCCTATGTACAGTCGTCGGTTGGTTGGTTGATATCATTTACCCTGACCCCTCGGAGTAAAAAGTTGGATCCCAGTACAAGTGTGATGTCCATTCTCTAAGTAGGCGAGTAGATGTAGCTTTTTGTAGTCACGGGAGCTGCCTTCTATCTAGAGTGGCAGTGGCAGGCTATTAGGCTGCTTGAGATTGGACTGCAGTGTCATAGAACCATTTTGCTTTGTCTCGCTTCGATAGACCATGGGGCGGGAACGGCGGCGGAGTCCCATACCTTTCCCAAGTCCAAACGCCTTCACCTTGCTTGAAAGTTGAGGCGAACCCATGAGTATTCATAGAATCCTCTGGGATCGAACGGCCTAGAACAGCTAGTCCCTGTTTACGTCAACTTTCAAGGGTTGCCTCGAGAATCTGAGCTAAAACTTTAAAGTTCGTGTTTCGTTACACCACGTCGATAATCATCCTAGGCAAGGTGTTCCCTCTTCCACTGTTCCCTAAGCACTTCGGACCTATGCACTTCGGATGTGAAACGTAAAAGAAGGCACAATCACCCCTTGCCTCGCTCTAGAAACATACTCCTGCTCACCGACGATGATTGTTTCGAGACCGTCTGTATGGATATTATTCAACAACCATCGCGTATTAAATACCCAGATCTAATAGATGAAAGCGTAACAATGTCAGAAAGGATCAATTCTCCGATTAATCTACGAAACATATTCGGAAACGGCGGCCCGCTGCGCTGATCCGACTTGAACCCGTATACACTGCAAAATGACTACAATGTATCGCATTTAGTATGTGTTTTAGAGGTGGTCACTCGCTTGTGACATACGTTATGTCCTGGCTACCTATTTTGCTGAAATTTTTGGGCAAAATTGCTTGACCGTCTTCCTTTCGATCTGAACGTCCTACTGTAAATCACTCTTTAACCTGTGCCACATTTCTGTTGTTCTCCCAAGCTTACATGCATCACATCGGCTAGGATGTCCTAGTGTCGACACATTCCAAGCCTTCCCTACATTGCCCGGTGTTCCTTCCGCCATTTCAGTGCTACAGTATTGCTTTGTCATTGCTCTTCTCAAGTTCTCAGGTGACATTCTACATTATTTCACGCACCTTAAAAATCTATTGTGTCGGGCCCACAAGAGGAACTATCTCAGCACCTGACAAGGATCCAAAACACAGCATCTGATTAGCCAACTGGCCAGCACTGGAATGTCTGAGTGACCTGGGACAAGGTAGAGCGTTTCTGGCGACTCTTCCCTAAATCGTATTTAATACCCTCCATGCCTTATCAAGCTGTCTCTATTCTCTGGAATCTTATTATCCACTCTGTTCCAATTTGACTGAGACCAAATTGCCTTGATTGACATCATTTGAAACTGCGACAGTAGCTATGGCACTTATATCTCTCCCCCCCGGTTTCCAGATCGAGCCGGTTCCATTCTTAGGGGAAGTGCCTGCGCCTGAACCGCGATCGCGGCTGGGTGTGTTGGAGAACTTCAATGGAAGCTTTACTGGGTCAGGCTTCAACACAATCTTCCGCCCGCATAGCGGAGTCAACACCACATTTCCACGCGACAACATCTTGGAGCTGAACCTGATAGATGACGCCATAACGTTCTCCAAAGATTTTGGCTCCGTGCCTAACCGCGGGCTTAAGTCGCAGAGCAACATCTTTCTCAATGGCATATCTTATGTACAGGCTGTCAGCGCTGTGACAAACGAGGAAACTGGGAAGGCCGATCATTCTCCCATTGGCATTCACTTCGAGACTGGATTGTGGATGAACGTCCCGCCAACGAACAATACCCCAGTTCTTGGTGAATCCCTCGTGCGCATGGGGTCCATTCCTCATGGCACAACTATCAATGCTCAATGCCTGGCGCCTACTTCGAATTTCTCCGGTCCACCCGAGATCCCACCAGCAAGTTTGGCGGTATTCCCCACCCAGGGTGGTGCCGCAGTGACGATTGATAGCGCAAAAAACGCCTCGGTCATCTCTTCTCTTCGACGCCCACAGGATCTCTCGAAATTCATTGCTGCTGGCACCATCACCCAAGAGATGCTAGATGACCCGAACACCGTTTTGCGCAACGCCATCAAAGGCCAGACTATTCTCCACAACATCGCCTTTACCGTGTCCACGTCGCCTCCGGCTCCGGTGTTCGGGGGTGGAGCAGCGAACATTGCATTCTTAGAAGGCGACCCTGCCATCATGAATCCAAATGCTAATACAAGCCTAATGACTGCTACCTTCTGGATCGAAACGGTGGAACATAAGCTCCGAGTTCCAACCTTCAAGCGCGGACAAGCCCCGATGAAACTCTCCCCGACTTCACCAGCACACCAACCCGTGCCAGTATTCCTCGTCGACCCACCGCATGACATCACTGTCCCCAAGACGATCACTGTCACTTCGATACAGATCCAGTACTCTCAAGTGGTTAATCTGGTATTCGACTTGTTGATCTGGCCGCATATAACAGTATCTACGCTGATTCCATCGGACCCAGTACCAGTACCAGACTCGGTCTGGAATTGAGAGACAATTGGAGCTCTAATGGGGGTGTGAATTTTTGATGACTGTTGGGTAGTGGTTTGCTACGTATTGATACAAGATCTGTCTTCGTTGAATTGTAATGCTTTCTCTGGCATTTGAACCATTTACCAGGCATACGACTACCCATAGTAAGCCCAGATAGGAAAACCACACCCGGCGGACATTATCCAGTGTATATACGTGCATATACACTGAGTTTAGGAACTTGAGAAATCCATCTGCGGGCTTACCAATCATAATAGAGAGCGAAATGCTCGAAGGCCACTTGTGGTTCTCGAGAATACTTTTCGGACCGACGGATAGTAACTAGTTAACTAGTTAACGGACCTAAGTTACCTAACGGTAGCCGTTCGCCACCAATTTCCCGCGTACTCCGAACAGAGTTTGGCATCTTCATAATTTACAGAGCTCTTTCATATGGACATTCTCTCACCTTTTTTTTTCTTTTGTCCAACCATCAAAGCGATACCAGGGATTTAAGATGCCTTGCTGAAGGAGTAATCAACCAGTTGGAAACTCGCCCAGAACAAAGCCCTTTAAAGTGACATCATGCGCAGTCAGTCTTTTGTGTCTTCTGTTTCTTTTAGTGAACTTTTCTTCCGTGATAATTTCGTATATTAGGCATCGTAGTCCTCATAAGAGCATCTATTCTGGCCATCTGGGGTAAGCTGCGCCGACATTCATTCCATTCGTTCTTTCTTCTTTTACTCCAATCGGCCCTTGCATCAGGGAGATGACACCACGTGATCATGCTAAGACGCCCACTCCACCAAGGGTCCAAGAGGAGTAATAAGTAATCTCCCCAAAGCTTATTTTAGGATCGGTCTAACTCCGTACCCCTTACTATCCTGCCACGAGGCGTAGGAAGATTGATCCTTGCGCCCTAGGTGCGGCATACCCTGACTGGGTCTACCGACCCTACAATTTTCGTTGTGCGGGGAAAGACCAGTTCCTCCTTATTGGTGAGCCACTTTCAAGTCTGAGGGCTTGAATCCGGGGGTGGCGAGGTGGTTAGACCACGGCGCAGGACCGAGTCAGTTTGACTCTGCGGTTGAGTTTCTCGTACAGTATTTCAAGAAACTGGAGAATGGCAACTCGGAGCATGTCCGATCGTCCTCAATGTCAACGAGGCCGTCTGCGGTGTTTTTATATTCCATGAATCCTTGTCATTTTTGGGCTCCATCGCTGCACTGGATGCTTAGGTCCTCAACATCGCCTGCATAGACCTGCATAGCAGACTGACTTTTGACAATGGACAAAGAGACTGTCGCCGCCTATGAGGAGGATAGCCTCGACCGGTCAATTTTCCGACGTATGTCTTGTGAACCCTGGTGTTTGATTGACTGCATGCATGCCTAGCAACAACACGCTAACTAGTACATTGTTGGTCGATTCAGCGGAGGCTCCCTGGGCCAGCTACATCCCAGGTGGCTTCTCACCTTCGAGATGCATGAAGCTGCAGGGTCGGGCGATGACCTATGCTATATTTTTGTTCTCCGGATGTGGTATTCTTTTCTTCGGATATGATACTTCTGTGATGAGCCAGGTCAACAACAATTTGGACTATCAGCAGGAAATGGGTATTGCCGGTGGTGGTGGTAGAAATGCTGCAGCGATCGGAGGGCTCGTCAGTCTCTGGTTTGGAGGATTCGCGATCGGTAAGTGGAACCAACCTCCTTCCGTGGGAACTTCTGTGGTATTGAGACGAGCTACATAGGCGCCTTAATCGTCGGCTACATCGCAGATTCCATCGGTCGACTAAAAACCATCCAGCTCGGATGTATCTGGGGCCTTCTTGGGGCAGCTCTCCTTACTTCGGCCCGAGGTATGGCATGGTTTGCCTGCGCGAGAGTTATCAGCGGCATTGGCTGTGGCCATCTCAACACCATCATTCCGGTTTGGACCTCAGAATTGGCCGATCCTCATCTGCGAGGAGCTTTTGTGGCTGTGCAATTTACCCTGGCGATGATTGGGTCTACGTCGTGAGTGTCTATGTATTCTCGAGAGGTGATCCGGCACTAATCAAGTCATGAACATAGGGCATATTGGATGGAATTCGGCTGTCTGAAGACACAAAGTCTTTCTTTCTCGTGGCGCTTCCCTATCGGATTCCAAGTCCTTTTCCTGATGATCCTATTGCTAGCCGCCCCTTTCTATCCCGAGTCGCCTCGGCATTTGGCAAAGATCGGCAACCTTGAAGAAGCTCGACAAGTGCTGAGTCAGTGTCGGGTTGACCGTGATGAGAGTGTGATTACCGGCGAGTTGGAAGAAATCATCGGTGCAATTCGAATTGAAGCAACATCGACCTCACACAGCTTTTCCAGCATGCTCTTCTCAAAGGACAAGCTGCATACTCGTCGACGAGTCATCATCGGATCGGGCGTCCAAGTTATGCAAAAGCTGACGGGCATCGACTTTATTGCTGTCTACGCTCCAAACATGTTTGCCCTGTCCGGTTTCACGGGCGACAAGCCCGCTCTTCTTGCCGGTGGTAATTGGTTTGGCTACATCGCCAGCTTGACCCTAGCAATCTGGCTTTGCGACCGGGTAGGCCGCCGAAAGTTGATGTTCATCGGGTGCCTGTCCATGGGCATTGTCCTGATTGTTGGCGGAGTTCTATCCCATCTGACCATTTCAAACACAGAGATCAACCCCGACCAGGCCGTCAAGTATGGTTCCGGCGTCGTGGCTGTCCTCTACATCTACACGTTCATTTACGGCAGTACATGGTTGACAACTTGGTTCGTGGATGAAAAATGTTGACTCGGTTTTCGTGGAATTTGCGCTAATTATGTTCAGCTGGGTCTATCCTACCGAGGTTTTCCCTCTCGCCAGTCGAAGCAAAGGCGCCGCGTTGGCGACTTTCGCGTTCTCGATTGCCGGAGGCACTATCAACATGATCATTCCTTATCTCATCGATGCCATTGGCTTTTGGGTGTTTATCATGTTCGCTCTCATCAACTTGATCATGCTGGCGCCAATCTATTTGTTTTATGTTGGTGAGTTGGAAGTCATAGCATTTTTCCTGAAGTCGTACAATTACTCACTCCTCACAGAAACTGCCAATCGCCACCTCGAGGAGATGGATATTCTCTTTTCGGGCGACAGCTGCCTGTCCTGGAGGGCGGAAAAGCACTTTGCTGAAACCATGGCCGCACAGCGCGACGGGCGTGGGGATAGTTCGGAGAAGACTGTAGTCGAGCAGATCGAGTGAGCCTGGAATAGTTGGAAAATGGCTGCTGTGAACATCGATCTGACATGACGCTACACGCTCGAGGGAAGTTGTGAATTAGGGAACCGTGTAACGCGATAGTTTGAATTCTCTCGGACAAAAGCGGCTTTTTGTCGCTTGGATTGCCAACATAATATCTTTGACATATGGAATTGCCACTTCCGGTGCTAGAATTTATTCTGATCAAGCACGAAGAAACATTGCATAAAGCCCGACGTACGTCTAGTCCAGAGGTCGCGGAATCAAGGCCAGGGATAGGGTTATAATTTTTATACCAGTATAATCCCTGGAAGTTTTAAGACTTGAAACGAAGTATCTTCAGAAATTAAGATCCGGTGTATCTGTTTCGGAGATTGAAACCCACGTTTGCTTGCTGTGCTTTTGAGAGCTCTCTTTCACGCGGGTCGATTTTCCTTTCCTTCCTTCATTTTCAGTTTAGATCACAGCCTTTGGTACCTGGAAATGCAACACATTCCTCCAGTGGCCTCTGGCGCATACTTCAATTTGGCAATTCGAACTACTGTCGTTTGCGAGGGATTGGAAGCATGATGCGCAAGCAACAAATGTCTCGAGAGTGACTTTTCACTGCTGCAAGCCAGTCAAAAACAATATATTCGTAATACGGCTACTATAAGCAGCAAAGCTCATTGGGCAATATGGAGAAAATAAATTTAGATCACCAGGTTCTTAGGGACAATCACTTGCCCCGGTGTCCAATTTTTCTTTTTCTCTTTTCCCATAACTTCTGCAAATCATCAAGATCACAGAGCTCCGTCCAGAACGCCACAGCGCCTTCCTGTCCGAGGGACCGGGGTCATCAGTCCAAATAGAGCAATGAAATAGAAAAAAGTTTCATCATGTTCAACCCATTCTCACATCTTTTCAGGATACCAAATTCCCCAAATAAGCAAAATTCCAAACATTAGCGGCGAGTCAAAAATATACAGAGTCCACCCATGGCTCAACGATTACCCATTATAACCTTCCGCACACTCGACCACACGAAACATGCTGCGAATAAGAATCAATAGACTTAGAGCATAAAGCACCCGAATCTGATTCTTCCAGTCGAACTGCTCAAAGGCGGCCTCAAAGGTCGGACGTCGGTTCATGCGAGCTTGGAAGACAATTGTCGTCCAGATGAAAAACCCAAACATGACGACTTGGATAAGGAGGCCGGCGACAACTATATTGGAACCAACAGATACGTTGTCGCCCGATACAATCACGCCAGATGACCCGCCTTGTATAATGAAGGAGAGAATATCACCCGCAATGAAGACCTTGGTGATCCAGTTAACATATACAAGTGCATATTTCTTGCCGCGTGCCTTTCGGATAATTCGCCCCAGGGCCACGTAAATCGATGCGGCAAGGAGTGTCGGACCAGGCAGCAGGAAGACGCTTTGCAGGGAATAGAGGATGAGCGACTCTCTCATATAATGTGCGGCGAGTCGAGTGCCATAACCGGGCAAGGATTTCAACTGAAAAGAAAAAAGTCAATATATGAAGCAAGGTACTTATAAGATGCTTGCACTCACAGGTCCCACCAACAACGAAGGCGATGCAGAACTTTGCTTTCGTCTTGTAGAGCTTCAATGAATGATAAAGCGTGGTAGTAAGGAAAAGCGCGAGAAAGATGATAGTGGCAGCGAGAGAGGGAGTGTAGCGCCAGAGAAAATGACTCGGTCCGGTTGATTGAGAGATGGAAGTCATTGTCGAAAAAGAGATCGTAGCAATATGTTGCCTCTGAAATTCTGTATCCACAGTCTGGGAATTGCTTCTGCGCTCATGCGGCTATTGCGAAATACTTATAGACGATCTATGGATAAGGTACCAGCAATGTGTTTCATGGCTCTTGATCAAGAATTTTCCATAGAATCTTCATGTCAACCTACTGGAAGGCTTCCTAATTAGACAACGACCGTTTGTCTCGTATAGTAGCACTTATATGCGTATTCGGGGACCGTTTTGGCTCAAACTTTAAAATTGCGCTTCTGACGCAGCTTATTCGTTGCATCCCATTTCAACACCGCCATCAATCTTTTCGAGGCATGGATGCATGCCTAGAAGTCCCTAAATTTCTAAACTGATCCGGTAGACTTTGTATGCGACCCCGAGGACGAACTCCTAGTCCTCAATTCTTCAACTCAATCCAGAAGATGGTACCAGTAAATAAGCTTCAAGGGACCACACCGGAAGCGCGATCTCGGTCTAATGAACCTAAGCTCAATGTTCAAATTAAAGTAACTTACGAGTAGCAAGAAGCCACTAATTACTTAAGTTAATGGGGCCTTGTGAGTAAGCAGTGGCTGAGTGATCATAGACTATTCACTGAGCGGTCACTGAGCAATCACTGAGCAGCAACCGATGATCACTGAGCATCCACGATTGGTCACTGAGCAATCACATCACTACACTGACTAGATCACTGATCACGAGACTATGCTGGCATTTACTCAGTGAGAATGAGCCTAATCGCCCTTATTAAAGCGGCGGCAGCCCAGACAGGAAAGCCCTACCCGCCGGACATTATCCGGTGTATATAGTGACATATCCGGGAGGAAAATCAAGACGCCCCGAGGCAACGGCAGTATATATTCGGACATGGTTACCTCCGAAGAGGGCCAGTCAACTCCAACAAGAAAACTCAAACAGGAGTCAAACAAAGGAAAGATAGAACAAAAACAAAGAAAAATTCAAAGGAAAAACAAGGAAAAACAAAGACCCCAAGAGAAACTCTCACTCCACCTCCACCTCACATCTGCACCCAGTTTTTCCCTTCATCTCACCTCACTGAGGTTCTCGGAGAGAAGCAAAAACGGTCAAAAAGCCCCAGAGGAACGCCACATAAAACATCCCCTCCATACATGTGTGGTATATCCGTTTTCATTCATCTCACCTCCCTCAGGTTCTCGGAGCGAAGAAAACGGACAAAACAACAGAGGAACGCCGTCGAACTCCACGGCCATCATGCCTCACAGTCTGGCATGGTGTATGGCGGTGGTGGTGGTGGTGCCGGGGCCTGCAGCGGGGCCTCATCAACCGGCTCAGGGCTGCTGGTGTTGTCTTCAACATGATCAAAACTTGTTAGCGTTTGATCCTGGGGCATAAGGGCAATGATGAGGCTCACGAGCTGCAACTTACCTTGGTGCCCCTCCTGAGCAGGCAAGTCGATGAGGGCTGCAGCGCCCAGCGCTGCGGCGGCGGCGTTCATGGCCGCAGCGACCCAGTTGTAGGCCTCGGTGGCCATATGTAAGCCACCAAGGCTATATCACAAGATGTTAGCTTTTGCACAAAGACCCTCTAAAAGAGGTCCAAGAAATGGTCCAAGAAATGGTCCATGAGAGCGTCCATGAGAGCGTCCACGAGAGGGAACAGGACATGTTCAACAGGAATCATGATCTTTCACTTACGTTGCCTTCTCCTTCTTACGCAGGGCGTAAAACCCGAGGCCGAACGAACAGCACACCACTATGCCCATGATGACCCAAAGGCCGTCCGGGATCTTCGCCAGGATGTCGATGGCGGAGATGGTGGTGGTGGAGTGGGGGGGGGAGGGGAGGCGAGGGATCAGGCGAGGGGGCCACAGAGGGCACACGCAAGAAAGTGCTGAGGATCGTGGAAGTGGTGTACTCCATGATGACAACGTTGTTGAGAGGAAAAACATCGAGGGCTCGGGGGAAACACGATCTACTCTCGACTTGACAGGTTCGTGCCTGCCGAATTTGTACTATGTACGTCGACACTACGTCTGTAGTTTCCTATTCCACGAGGACATGTCCGCAGCTTCCTCCGACGATCAGTTTGGTCTCACCCTTTGATCGGGTTGATCTCAAACCAATCGGATGCACCCGAGATTGTAAAGACCGAACCGTGGAAACACTTCATCCATATGAGCGAGCAACGGTATGATCTGGCGAACCAAGATCAGAAAGCTTTCAGCAATAATGACTTCTTCCGCCTGATGGGGCTTCGGAACACTGTATCTTCACCCTGTTTTCTTGCTTCATCTTCCCTCGCCCAGGTTCTCGGAGCGAAGAAAACGGACAAAACAACAGAGGAGCGCCGTCGACACCACAACCCCTCATGCTCCCGAGGCTCTCAGAGATTGTCTGCACCATGGGCAAGGGTGCATAAAGCTCACCACTGAGTTCGCCGTGGCGGCGGGGTCTTTTACCCCCTCGAAGAAGCCGCGGACGCGCGAGGGCTTCTTGGGAGAGGGGACTGGGGCCGAGCCAGGCGTCGCGGGCTCCCCGGGCCTCGCGAGCGGCTCGGGGGCTGAGGGGACCACCAGGTTGCCGTTGCCCGCGGGCAAGACCGGGTGGGCGGCATCGGGGGTGCCCAAGCCAGGGTCAGCGGGGTTGGTGCTGGCTTCAACATGATCCAAAATTGTTAGCGTTTACTAAATGATGAATCATGAGGCACATGATGTGCGACTTACCTGGCTGCCCCGCCGGCATGGGCAAGCCGTTTGGAGGCGCTTCGGGGTCCCTTTACAAGAGATCCCAGAAGAGATCCTCCCAGAAGAGATCCTCCCAGAAGAGATCCTCCCAGAAGAGATCCTCCCAGAAGAGATCCTCCCAGAAGAGATCCTCCCAGAAGAGATCCTCCCAGAAGAGATCCTCCCAGA